>MU226999.1:4486548-4515555 GCA_018584345.1 Thuja plicata
TCAGGTCGAGTAGAGTCAGTGAAAACTCAGAATTGCCTAGTACAATAGGACTTTGATGATTTAGAAGAGCGACAAATGCAACAAAATTGGTTAGGGTTGCAAGATGCCAATTTTGGGGTGTTACAAAAATAAATTACTAAATCATACCTTCAAATAAACAATGACTCACATCAATAATCAAAGTTGAGCATACCAAGAAGACAAGTACTAGCTACAAAATCCACAAATCCAACAAACTAAGAGATCACATAATACATCCACACAAGGGGCTGACTCGGGAACTCCCCACCTAAGGATAGAAGGATCAGAGGTGGAGCTTCTTCCTGTGGAACCTGGTGATATCTCCATAACAACAACAACAATCGAGGATTTTGAGGGATCGCTCAGACCTGTGAAGCCAGGTGGAGACGATACCTGGTACCTGTAACCAGCATCACCAATAAGAGATATATATACATATAGATATGGATATTCATACAAGTCAGATATATGCAAATAGATGACCAGGATCGATACATCGTGTGGACCTCAACTAAGTGAGTAACTACAACTTCATCCTGAGTCATGAAAACACATCAGACACATATCCATGAAACATAAAACATCATGATAATGGTTAGATTCAAATCCTTGGGTTAGATCCATAAAAAACATAAAAATATATGGTTTTCTAATCTCATAAACATATAAATGATAACCATAAATGAGAATATCAATCATATCATCATCCACAAAATATAAATGTAAATGTATAGTTCTAACCATCATAATAAAATGTCCAAGTCAAAAGTCCAAGTATCACCATAGGAGAGGGTATTACACTATCTCATTTTTCTTTTTGCCCATATCTTCTACCTTAGCCACTTCCTCTGATTCTACCTTTTCCTCTATCTGTAAAGGTTGTTCTAGAGGCACATAAACCACCTCAAGTTTCTCTTCTAGTTGCTTCATCAATTCAGAAATTACCTGGTTTTGTTGTGTATCTTTATGTGGCACAATTCCCTATCTTTGGCTAGGGCACTGGTTTCCTCAATCAGAATGCTACACTTCTCAGACAATTTTTTTGTCTTGTCTTCATTCAAGTGAGCCCAATGAGTCATAATTTGAGAAATCTCCAAATCTCCAGTGTTCTACATAGTCCAAACCATTTGGTTCCCCACCATGTTCTCCTGAATGTTCACTAGTTGAGGCTTTTGGTCTTTGGGACATGGGCTCCACATGGAAAAGGTTTGTGATTTTGGACTATACCCAAATCCTTTTATCATGTCGCCCATTTGAATCTCACTTGCCAATTTTAGGTCTGGCTACTTCCTAATCTGATCAATAATAAATGCTGAGGCTAGATCCCAGCCCTCAGCAAGCAAAATTCCACTATTCAAAACCATTTTCCTTGCCTCTTCTGGAGAGACATCCTCACTGTCAGGGTCATAGGCCTGTAGAGATAATAAAGCCTCATTTGTGACTGTTTCCTCTCCATCTGACTTCAATTGTGCCCTTATTTTTTCTTTCTTATGCCACCTCAAAAAGTCTTTAAATTCATCAGTCTTGATAAAGTTATCATCACTTAGAAATTGCCGCTGATGTAGTAACCTCTCATCAATACATGCCTTAAGAGGAAACTCTATATTTTCTTCCTCATCTTGTTGTTCCCTCTTCCCCTGTCTAATTATCTTCCTTAGATTATGATCATATAATCTATTTCTAGGAATGAGGGCACTGGTTCTATCTCCTTTCTTCTCTTTCCTAACAGAGGAGGTCTGACCAGGGTCAAATTTTTGCCTCTTTGTAGTAGGCTCTTCTACATCATCTGGCTGTGATACTTCAGTTAGATCAATGATATGGCCTTGTTCTCCTTGTACCTGTGCTACCTCTACAACATCCTATTGAGGTTGATCAAATTGAGGTGGACGGGCATAATCACCATCACTTTGCCTCTCATATTCTGATTTTGAATATTCAGGCTCCTTTGCTCCTTTCTTATCTAAAAAATTATCCAACTATTCACAGAGTACATAAAAATTGTCAAGCATAGCCTTGATCTTGTCAAAATAAGGTAAGTCAGGGTAAAACCCTCCAAATGATAATCCATTTCTCCTTATTTGTTTCTCTAAATTCAGTAACTCCCAAATTATTTCTCTTCTTGTCCTTATCTCATCTTCATCCAGGAGATTTCTTGTGGTATCCTCCTCCACACAAAAACCATGCACATTCATATTGGGGATGGTAGGAGTCAGAAGTTTCCTAGCTCCTGCAATAAATCCCTCTGGGTCAATATATCTATATAATACTGCCCTCATCTTGCTACTCTCCAACCATGCACTCACCTGATCTATAGCACCCTTACCAATGGTAAAGTTAAATATTTTAAACTATCTAGGGGTTAAGGTCCCCTTCCTATGTGGTGCAAAATGTTCATTGTCTGTCAATAATAATTTCCAGATAAAATCCATGGCAGAAACTCTAGATGGCACATGATAGGGTAGGACATGAGGTGGATATGTGCATCCATATACCCTAATCATGGTAAAATTTTCTTCTAAGAAGAAATCTCCCCAGTTGTGATCACCCTCCCACTTGTCCACATACTCACAAAGTCTCAACAACTGCAGCACCTGTACCGGGAGTTTAGTTTTACTGAGACCCATGCTATGCATTAATGGATATACAATCCAATTTCCAAATCCACAAAATTCACATTCCTTTTATGTATAATTCCATATCCTAACCCAAAACTGAATAGGACGAGGCCAGTCCTGGAAAATTCTCTGAGGATTCAAGTTGTTCACATTCATAATCCCATAGTTAAAATGCAATAACAAATGCATCAGGATAGAATAGTGGAAGAACCTAGGTTCCTTCTCTTTGGGATCCTTTATCTTTTTCTACACAGCTACAAATCCCTCATGCAGCTTGTCAATAATGTACTTTATATAATCATAATTTGTGCTAGAATGCACAACTTGTAGGTCTAGTACCATCATCAAAATTCCAGCATTAATTTTTTCTGCTCCTCCATCTATCCCTAACACTCTACATAAAGCATAGGCAATATACTTAATATAGAAATGTAAGTCTTTAAAGAAGTAGGTTGCAGTACCAGGTATAGGAGTAAGATGATTCCTAACCTCCTTAAGCATATGCTTCTGCAATAGGGTCCTAGCAGCACTAGGTTGTAACCTATACCTTTCCTCTTGCCTAGTAAGATTTACCTTGGTAGACATGGTACTATATAAGCCAAAGGCTTGCATAACTGAATTCCTATTCAAAATTAATAAGGCAGTGCCATCATTTTTCTTAATTATTTTAGAAAGAGCATCATAGTGGCTGGAAAGACCTAGAAACAAGTCTACATCTATATAGACATCAGGGAAAATTAACCTAGCAAGGACACTAGTCCAAGGGTTTGACACTGGGATAGCCTTATCAGAATTATTATAAAAATAATTTTATAGAGAAAAACCTGTTGATCCTGGAGTGCGAGCATCTCTGATCTCATTGTAGTCATCTGCCAACAAATTTGCATTTTCCCTCTTGTTCTATGTGGACCCTGGCAACAGCTTCAGGAATTCATTAGAGAAATTCTTCTTCCCTTTTGCATCATCGTCTACTTCATCACTTCTTCCACTAGTGGAAGCCACACTAACGGCCTTACTCATCTTTCTTTGTTTCAACCCTTCCTTTACCGATATTGAAACAAATCTCGTCTTAGAACTCACTGCTCTCCTTAGTTCACTGCTTAACAATTCAGGAAACTTGATAACTAGAGAATTACTCTGCAACTGATCAATTTCTACCTTTTGAACACAAAAGACCTAGCACTTCTTTGCTCTACAATTTTGGATGCAAGGTAAGTGGAAATGAACTTGCAATCAACTCTTTATGGTAACTCTCCCAAGTACATAGCTCATCATTGGAAAAATAATCAATTTTGCTTTCAAGTTAACATGCTGTGGAATTAATTGAAATCCTAGCCATAGTTCATGAGTGTGATAGGAAATCAAAATCATATATATGCATCTTCAGAAAAACCCTTATAAAATTTGAATAGGGTGACATGTCTTCATATGATTGATTCTCTATCTAACATCTCAGCTACCTTTTTCATACAATAATTAATACTTTGGATTCTCATTGGACGCTAAATATTTAATGTTGTCATGTCAGCAACTGTCGCCTTTTATGATTTTTCATATTCAGTGACCACACGACTGTACAGTATCTCCTTATCACTGACCAAATCTCTTAATCCTCAATTCTTCTGGAGATCTAGTGACTATGTGATTTTCTTTACTTAGCTAACCACAGTTAACTTCTGGCGATCACACGACTGCAAGAATCAAAGTCGCTAGATGAAATGCTTAACTCAGAGTTTATTTGGAGACCCAGAGACTAGCCTTATCTTTACCTTTATCTGTTATCACTAAGTCACTGAGTGTTTATTTCTCTTTACGAGACCCCACGACTAACCTCAGTCTCCCAATCGCTGATTAAGAATGCTATCTGATATTTGTTCAGAGACTACACGACAACCTTTACCTTTTGATTTTAATTCAGATACCATGTGACTAAAGGTTATCTCATTTTCGTGAGCACTTTTTACTCTCATTCAGATTTATTGGAGACTTAGTGACTACCATTGATCTTATTACAGTTAACATCTGACGGCTACGCTAGGTCGCTGAGTATATTTTAAAAGCTTTAAATCATTCGGAGACTACGCGACAATATATAACTTTATAAATTTTAGTCTCTTAATTGCCAAATGACCTTTTCCTTTTGGGAGACCACGTGACTAGCCTTCATTCTTCTCATTGTGGACACATGTCTCTTTCAAAGGTTTGTCTCTGAATCACTAATTAAACACTGATTTAGCATCTTAATCCAGCGACAACCCGATTGCCATATACTCTTAAACCTTGCGGTTTGTCACGAAGTCTTGGCATATTTTACGTAACCATCATTTTACTTGGAGACTCCACAACACAAACATTTAACTTTTCACTTAACTACATTTTAATCTGGAGACCCCATGACTAAAGCAATCACTAAGTCTCATAACAAATCACTAACTGCTGGAATCTTTGCGCGACACCGTGACTTAACTTTTTGTTTAGATTTTGGCTGCTGACATGTTTCTACATTGGGAGACTTCATGAATGAAGGGTTCTGCCAAGTCTCATAACAAATAAGGAATATTCTTTTTCTTCAAGAGACATCCCGACAACAGTTAATTGTGGAGTCTCATAACTAAATGGAATATGCTTCTAGGATCAAGTGACTAGGCAACCATCATAAAAGGCACATGACTTAAGTTTGTCAAAAAGGTAATGCAAAATTAGAAACTTGATTGTAATTTTAGGGATTTTTTGCATTTCACTTAGAACAGAGCTTAGGGTTTTGGGTTTTTGCACTACTCATGTGGAGTTTGACCTAAAGACACAAAATTTTCACAGGAATACTTCAAAAATGGGACATACTTTCTGACTTGGGATAGAAATTGGCATGAAGACAACAAAATTTTTAGGGCAAAGTAGCAAAACCTGGAATACAACCAACAGTGGCTCTACCTGAGGATTGACTAAACATAGTTTATGGCAAAGAACCATAAAATCTCTGGTTGCAGACCTTTCAAAAAATGATGAGGACGCGAATTAACCAAAAACAGAAGGGAAACTATTTACAACATTTACAAACACAAAGGGAAAGTATTCACAATATAATACATACTTGTGCGTAAACTTTTGATTCTCAGTTCAAAAAGGGTTTTAAGAATTGCCCATGCATAAGAAACTCAAAATTTTCTCCCTCCATTCTCTTCAATAAATAAGAGTCTTTTCCAAAAAAAATTGAGACAATAAATGGCCCTAGCCACAAAGACTCAAACTTCTTGTGTTTTCCTTTATCTTCTGCTCTTGCATTCCATTAGAGAACTAGATCACCAAACTGGAATTTTCTCTTAGTAGCCCTTTTATCAAAAAGGTATTTCATCTGTTTCTGCAACTTCATGTTTTCCATTTGACTATTTCTCCTTGCTTCATCCAATTCTATCAACTGAATTATTCTATTTTGCATATTATTAGAAACATCTAAATGTTCTTCTTGTTTAAATTGACCTATTGGAAATAAATTGTTGATAGGAAATCTTGCTTGTAGACCATATACCAGCTCAAATGGAGACTTACCAGTTGCTTTTTTAACTGTTACTCTGTCAGCCCAAAGTGCTAGTTTCAACTTAGTATGCCATGTTCTTTTATTCTTTTCTAGAGTCCTTTTTAGTATTTTCAATATACTCTTATTACTAGACTCAGTTTTTCCATTAGCCTATGGATGATATAGGGATGAATATGATATTGTAATCCCATATTTTTCACAAAAACTTGTCATTTCTTCTGATCTAAAACTCATGGCATTATCCATTACTAACTTAGCAGGTACACCAAATATAGTTATAATATTCTCCATGAGAAATTCAGTGACTACCCTGCTTGTTGCTTTCTTTGTAGGGATTGGTTCAATCCACTTGGTAATGTAATCTTTGGCAACTAATATCCAACTGTGTCCTCCACTAGATTTTTCCTAAAATTCACCAATAAAATCAATCCCCCACATAGTAAAAGGAGGTTCAGTACTTACTGGGTTTAGAAATAGAGCACCTACAAATTTTAACTTATTAGAGAACCTTTGACACAGTTCACACTTCCTGACATGTTCATAAGTATCCTTGAATAAAGTAGGCCAATAATACCTAGCTCTTAAAATATTGTGGGCAGTAGTCTTAGCAGAAAAATGACCCCCACATTCTCCCTCATGCATTTCACTCACAACTTTTTCAGCTTGGTATTTGTCAAGGCACAAAAACAATACACCATTCTTATCTTTCCAAAACAAGTAACCCTGGATCAAAGTGTATCTTTGAGTTTGTAATCTCAGACTTCTTTTCTGATTCTCTGACAAATGATTAGGAGATTTAGCATTTTTGAGAAAGAATACAATATCAGTATAGAATGGTTGCCTCTCTATGCTTGTAATAGCTTGATCATGTATTTTGGTCTAATTTATCTGTACTAGATCCAAGTTCTCTTCTTTCATAAGCTTTGCTAGACCTTTTCCTCTTAAAAATTTTGTAATATGGATCTCAAGGTTAAATTCTTGTATTCTGGTGATCCATTTACACCTCTTACCAGTTACCTCTGATTGTGTAAGGATATCTTTCACTGCTGAATGAGGAACATAAGCCTGTATCTTAGCACAAACCAAGTATGGCCTGAAAGATTTCACAGCTTTTACCAAGGCATAAGCCTGCTTTTCCATTATTTCATAATTAAGCTCTGTAGCTTGCAAGGATTTACTATAAAAATCTATTGGATGTTCAAACCCTTGTTCATCCTTCTGAAGCAAAATAGCAGCAATTGTATGAAAAGATGCAAAAGAAAACAAAGAGAAAGGCTTGGTATAGTCTGGAGATTTCAAAACTGGATCCTCTTGTACTACCCTTTTTATTTTTACAAATGCTTGTTGGGATTCTTCATTCCAAATGAATTTAGCATCTTTCTTTAAAAAATTTACAATGGGTTTAACAATTTCTGCAAAATTTGCTATGAATCTTCTGACAAAGTTGATCTTTCCTAAGAAATATTGTACACCTTTTAAGTTCTTTGGAGCAGTAACTCTTTGAATTGCTTCCACTCTCTTAGGGTCTATTCTTACCCCTTCCCTAGACACTATATGTCCAAGAAACTTTCCCTCTTTTACTGCAAAATGACATTTCTTGGGATTTAGTCAGACACCATATTCCAATGCCTTATTAAAAATCTTACCCAAGTGATCACAGTGATCCACAACCCTTTTATAATATGCAGTTAAGTCATCCTGATAAATAACCATGAACAAATCAATGAATTCTTTGAAAGCAACATCCATGGCCCTTTGAAAAGTTACCCCTGCATTTATTAATCCAAAAGGCATTCTAATATACACATAAGTCCCCCATGGAGTAGTAAATATAGTTTTGTACTGCTCTAACTCAATAACTAAGACCTGGTTATAACCTGAGAAACCATCCATCATAGACAATAACTCACAACCAGTCACCTTATGCAACATTGCTTCCATATTAGGTAAGGAATAATTGTCTTTCAATGAAGCAATATTTAGATTTCTGAAATCCACACACAGTCTGATATCACCATTTTTCTTTTTGATTGGCACTAAATTTGATACCCAAGTTGAATGTCTGATTGGCTGGATTATCCCAGCATCCTTTAGTTTCATCAATTCTTGTTGCATTTTAGGAGCCAACAAGGTGTTAATAGGCCTCTATTTTTGCCTAAATGGTTTCACATCTAATTTCAATGGGATTTGATGTTGAAAAAGGTCCTCTCTATATGCTTTCAAGTCCTGATATGACCAGGCAAAGACATGTTTATATTTTCTCAACAATTTGATCAAATTTATTCTTACATGAGAGTCCAAACCCTTTCCAATATAAACTATTTGAGGACTATTTTCAGATCCTAAATTTATTTCTTCTAAATCCTCAACCTTGGCATTGCTTAACTTTGATGAATCATTTTTTTGGGTACTAAACAATGCTTCAAGCTCAACCAAACCCCTAGGAATCTGATTAGAACTTAATTGGACAACCTCATTTACCAAAATGTAGTCTTTTCCATCATTATTTTCTAGTAAAGTACTACAATCTATACTTTGGTTCTCATAATGGTCTAGACATTGTATGAACCTCAGAATATCTTGATCATCTTGGAAAACCTGCTAGTTGTATATGTTGTCCGGAACAACTGGTCTTGTTTTGACTTCTAGTATTGACACCTCATGCAAGGTCAAATCATCATTTTTTAAAGCAACATTTGCTAAAAAATCAGCCATTATATTTTTTGACCTTTCTAACCAACTTATGTCAAAGGCATCAAACATTTCAATTTGATCCCAAATAGAATATTTGTACATTTTCAATCTGTCATTCTTTATAGCATATTTGGCTCTGACTTGAGCTACTACCAACTCAGAATCACCATAAACCTTTAAACACTTTATACCATGTTTGATAGCAATTTCAAGTCCTAAAAACAAAGCCTCATATTCTGCAGTATTGTTTGTACATTGGAAAGCTGATAGAAATGAGTACTTAAAAGTGGTACCTGATGGGGATATCAATAATACACCTGCCCCTGATCCTTCTTTTGAGCAAGCCCCATCAAAGTACATTTTCCATAATCCATCTCCCTGCTTAATCAACTCTCTGTTTACAGGATCAAATTTTTCATAAAGTTCATTTTTCTGTACTCTGAAATTTTCCATGTCCATGTCAATGCAACAATTAATGTCAATATCTTCAAATCTTTCTATCATGTGAGGAGTTCTACTCTCTCTTAAGACCTTAACATTTTCTCCAGCAATGTTAAAAGTGGCATATGATAAATCACTTTGTATACTACCTCCCATCGAAGCACTCCACTTTCTTGATAGCAACATGCCATAATGTGGTGGTATGTCAACCACAAGAACATTCATAGTCATTATTACATCAGGGCAAGGTGCTAATTTGTAAGGCATAGCCTCAATGGTACCAATTATAGGGACCTCTCTAGAGTCCATAGCTCGACATCTCCCATAAGGAGTATCAACTTGTAATCCCATTGACCTCATGATTTCTACTGGCATAAATGTATTAGATGCTCTTGAATCAATCATACAATTTTTTAGCATCTTTTCATTAATTATTAATGAGAGAAAAAATGGGTCAAAAATTTTTGGGGAAGAAGTTGTATTCAAGAAAATTTGAGGAATCTCAGATGTTAACACCTCAACCTCCTTCCCTTTGGTAATTGGTTTCTTGCTAATATTTTATGGACTTTGAGCCTTTATTATGGGCACACTATTTAACAATGATATTACCTTTTCCTTATGTTCTTTAATTCTCATCATCTCTAGAAATGGTACCTTAACTGTCATTTGGGACAAACATTAACCCATATTTACTGGAGTATATTTCACACCTGAATATTTTTATTTATCAATAGTGATATCATTTTTCTCATTATGTTCATTCAAAGATAATTCTTTTAATTTTTTATTCTCTATCTTTTGAACATGAGTACTTGTTTCTTGTTTTTTCAAATCTCCTTCTTGTACAACATTTGGCTCTAAGGCTTTTGTAATGATTTTGACCTTATGTTTATGTACATTTTCACCAGGTCCTTCCTTTTTTTGCACATACTTAGTGTTTGTCTTATTTTCTTTTATAAAGACCCCTGATGGTTGGCTACCAGTACCACCCACTACTTTGTTTCTCAGATGGTAGTTATTTCTAGCTTTATTTAATAAATCTGCAGTTATCCTAGCTTTCTCTTCATTTGAAGCTTTTCTGATAAGTGGAACATCCTGATTATCTTGAGCATAACATCTTATATGATTATCAGTTCCCCCAGTTTCACTATCAGATAAGATCTGTTGATGATGATTTTCTACCCTTCTTTGTGAAATACAAGAATCATGATTTTCATTTTCACTGTCTAAATCTATATCATGACATGAGTAAGTATTTGTCATACTATGACCACACCGTTCACCCTCATCATTTCCCTATTCTTCATTTACTCTCAAGTCTAAGGAAACAATACAAAAATCAAGGTTATGAGGGGCTTCACAAGCCTCACACCAAGGGTCATCATTGCAAAAATGGACAACATTTTTGTGTAGAGGGTCTGGAGTTATGTTATCTGTCTTTTCTTTTCTACGTAGAATAACAGGTTTCCCATCCTTGAACTGAGTTCCATAAAGATGGTTCTACATTCTATTTTGAGGATTGTATGTAGGATTATAAGAAGGCCTATTGTTCTGAGGAGCCCTATATTCCTTATACTCTGGTTCTTTTAAAGTGCTCCTACTAAACCTTGAGTCATCCCTCCTATTCAACTTACCAGATATCCTTCTATTCATTTCAATATTCACTGCTATCTTATAAGCATCAATAAGAGTTCTAGGATTTTTATCTCTAAGAGCATATCCCATCTTAGAATCAAAGGCATTGCAATAAGTTTCTAGACATACCTCTTCATCCAGCCTTATTTTTTGAAATAGCTTGTGCATAGCTCTTTGAAATCTTGTATTAAACTCTGTGACCTCTTCATTCTAATTCTTTTTGATATTGTTGAACTCATTCAACAAAAATCCTTTATTTGTTTTATCTCCACACTGATCCTTAAATAACTCAATCAACTCATCCATAGAAATAACAGATCCATTAGAAAGGCTCCTAAACCATTCTCTTGTATATTCCACTAAAGACTGAACAAATAATTTAATTAACACATCCTCATGAGTGATATTTAAATCATCAAAAAAATCAATGAACTTTCTTAAATGTGTTTCGCAAGAAATAACATTGTTACCTGCAAACTTTGGGAGCTTCTCTAATATATCACCCACATCTTTAGGGAAAGTATTAGGATATCCAGGGATACCAACAAAATTAAATTGTTTATACCTTTCAGTATGCAGTGGCTTCCTTTGAAAACTATCATCTTCCTTGAAAGTGGTGACCTTTGCTTTAGAAGTAGTAATATTTTCTAGCCCAGCATGAGAATATTTTGAAGACTGCAAAAAATCTATCTTTTTCTTCATTTCAACTGTTGCAGCTTCCATTTGTGCCTTTTCTAACATTTTTTCCATGGTTTCTTTTTCCATTCTCAATTTCTCCAAGTCAATGTCTAACTTGGACATCTGGTCGGTTAAAGGCTTCTGAAACTTAGGTTCTTGATTTGTGTATTCACTTATCTTTTGCTTACCTTTATCCTTTTGTGAAGTAGAAGCCTTATGAGTGAGTGGTATTTCTTGATCTTTTTGAGACCTCTCTATATATTTCATATTTTGATGTCTTGAAGATCTTCTTTTTCTCTTATCAACATCCTTATGCTCATGTTTGTTATTTTTCATTTCTCTCTCTCTTTTCATTTGTTGAATTAGGGAAAGCTATTTCATGATGAACTTCTCTTCATTTGCTAGCATATCAGAGGGAGCATCTTCAGAATCTGAACTACATGTACTTGTCTCTTCTCTCTCATTTGAAGTAGAAGTAACTATAGGTGTCTCTAATACTCTTTCAATAGCTTCTTCATACTCTGAAGTATTTCCATCATGAGAATCCTGATTACTATTCATGTCTCTCCTAACATTACCCTCTTTACCTCTTGGATGGGTTTCATCCATACTAACTTGGTTTTTCTTTTTTCTCCAAGACATTTCCATCCTTGAGGATGGCGGGATTCCACCATATAGAACCTTCTTAGGATCACTTCTCATCCTTGACCTAGTATTCATTCTAAAAGAAATTTATCAACTTTGCACTAATCTCAGAGATTTCCTTTTAGAGTCGCCACCCAATGATTTGGGATGAATGAATACTTATCAAAGAATAATTTTGACAACTACAGCTGGTATGATTTGTAAAAGTCTTAAATTCCCCAGTAGAGTCTCCAATTTGTTAGGGTTTTTTCTTGCAGGGCCTCTAAAGATGCTTGAATACTTGAACAACTCTATGACTCCCAATGCTTTTGATACTCTGACTCAAGCAAGAGAAAACACTAATTGATGAGGAATTTTGATAACACTGGGGATACCTATTATCACCTCCTTTTTTGAGATCCACTGACTCGGGCAGGTTTTACCTATGACTGATTACTGACTTGTCAGTATCTTTAGAGTGGATTTTACTTATGTGTTGAATGCTCTATTTTTAGATGGACATGTATATAACAATGCAGATAAATATGACTATTCTGAGAACAAGCTTGACAATCCAAATCAAAATCTTAATGATAGCAGACAACAACATAATAGGGAATTTCATCTTTCTTTCCTTTTGCAATTCTTGTGAATCTAGGAGGAATAACCTATTGATTTACTCTTTAAGAAATCAAAAAATGTCAACTGTAATCACATATGAATACAATTGATTCTACACAAATATTCTAAAAGTAACTGGTTTAAATGATATTTAATATGTGGATGATGATATATTACCAAACCAATTCCTAGACCAGTGCCTTGTCCTTGGGCTTATAGAGTCAATAAATGAAGATCCACAGAAAAACAAAAAAAAATACTGTAAGCTGCCTTACAACCTACATGAAACTCGGATAAAATGCCTTACAAACTATCCTGTCACCTCTAGAATATTGTATCAAATCCTTAAATACTATTATGCTCCTTGAAACCACTCACAAAACTTAGTTCTTTCCTTGAAATAAACTTGCAAGCAATTAGATAGCTACCTTGTAACCAATATGCTTAAAAATGCCTTACAGATTTAAACATAAAAAAACATACACAACAAGTAAAGAGACAACAATAAAATAAAGTAAAGTTGCACTGTATTTTATTTATATGTTTCTGCTTCAATACATGAAAAGCTTAAAAAGCTTGAAGACACAGACACAAATCAAGAAAGTCTGATTTTCAATATATTTCATCCTCTTTTAGCTCTTACAATTCTAATATATATATAGGTCCTTAACCATCTTGGAATCCTTAAAATTAGGATGCAACAAGCTTTAGATGGTTTAAGGAACCTAACCCTAAAAGTACAGAAAAGACAAAGAAAAAGAATGTAGAAGCGATGGAGAGACAAAAACAGGGGATAAGATCTGATATTCTGTTGTCTTCATCTGGAATCTGGCACCTTTGTCTGATAGTATTCAGGATAGCATCTAATTTTCATTATGAGATCAAGTGGCCACCAATTTAGGCTAACATACACTTGTCTTTAGTAACAACTAACCTCCCTATGCTCAATGGCCAAGCGCCAAGTGTTCCCCTTTATTCTTCATCTATGATTTCCTCCTCTATTACCACAGGCTTCTTCTTCTTTGGTTTGGTCATCAGGTCCCATGCTATCACTTCATCTTCTGTAGGCCATTTAAAGCTCTGTGTACTCTATAGTTGTAGCTTCTATCTTTAACATCCATTAAGAACTTGTTCATATCAGTTTCTACCTTGACGGCTTCATCCAAAATCTTATTGAAGCCTTCCAAATCTAAATCTGATCCTGAAATAAATGCCTCATTACTTGACATCTTGTTATCAAATTCATTCCTTGAGGCCTCCAAGGCCTTAACTTGATCATCTTCTCCTTTCAATGGAGGAACAAATCTGTTAAACTCTGGAGAAAATAGACTCAACTTAGCCTCAATATGATTTAGCTTGTATTTAAAGAAAGACAAGGCTATATTAATCTTCTTAATTTCATCCTCCACCTCTGTCACAATTTCTGGCAAATCTGACCTAAGAGGCTGGAAACAGGCAAGTTTTTCAAATAATTGGACCCTAGGAAACCAACTAACAAAATAAGGGTTCAAAGTGGCAATGTACCGTGTCACTTCTCAATGCAAGGCGGGCAATTTATTTTAAGCATTTAGGATGATATCTATTTTTTCCTTGAGTATATCAATCCTATGCTACATAATGCATCTTAATGCATTTAGGGCTATCTCAATTTTCTTTTTTCCCATATCTTCTATCTCAGCCACTTCCTCTGATTCCTCCTTTTCCTCTATCTGTAAAGGTTGTTCTGGAGGCACATAAACCACCTCAGGTTTCTCTTCTAGTTGCTTCATCAAATCAACAATTACCTGGTTTTGTTGGTGTATCTTTATGTGGCACAATTCCCTATCTTTGGCTAGGGAACTGGTTTCCTCAATCAGAATGCTACACTTCTAAGAAATTTTTTTTGTCTTGTCTTCATTCAAGTGAGCACAATGATTCATAATCTAAGAAATCTCCAAATCTCCAGTGTTCTGCATAGTCCAAACCATTTGGTTCCCCACCATGTTCTCCTGAATGTTCACTAGTTGAGGCTTTTGGTCTTTGGGACATAGGCTCCACAGGGCGAAGGTTTGTGATTTTGGACTATACCCAAATCCTTTTATCATGTCGCCCATTTGAATCTCACTTGCCAATTTTTGGTCTGGCTTCTTCCTAATCTGATCAATAATAAATGCCGAGGCTAGATCCTAGCCCTCAGGAAGCAAAATGCCACTGTTCAAAACCATTTTCCTTGCCTCTTCTGGAGAGACATCCTCACTATTAGGGTCATAGGCCTTTAGTGCTCACAAATCCTCATTTGTGACTGTTTCCTTTTCATCTAACTTCATTTGTGCCCTTATTTGTTCTTTCTTATGGGACCTCAAAAAGTCTTTCAATTCATCAGTCTTGATAAAGTTATCATCACTTAGAAATTTCTGTTGATGTAGTAACATCTCATCAATACATGCCTTAAGAGGCAACTCTTTATTTTCTTTCTCATCCTGTTGTTGCCTCTTCCCCTGTCTAATTATCTTCATTAGATTATGATCATATAATCTATTTCTAGGAATGAGGGCACTGGTTCTATCTCCTTTTTTCTCTTTCCTACCAGAGGAGGTTTGACCAGGGTTAACTTTTTTCCTCTTTGCAGCAGGCTCTTCTACATCATCTGGCAGTGATACTTCAGTCAGGTCAATGATGTGGCCTTGTTCTCCTTGTACCTATGCTACATCTATAAAATCCTATTGAGGTTGATCAAATTGAGGTGGATGGGCATAATCACCATCACTATCACTCTCATATTTTGATTCTGAATATTCAGGCTCCTTTGCTCCTTTCTTATCTAAAGAATTATCCAACTATTCACAAAGTACATAAAAATTGTTAAGCATGGCCTTGATCTTATCAAAATAAGGTAAGTCAGGGTAAAACCCTCCAAATGATAATCCATTTCTCCTTATTTGTTTCTCTAAGTTTAGTAGCTCCTGAATTCTTTCTCTTCTTGTCCTTATCTCATCTTCATCCAGGAGATTTCTTGTGGAATCCTCCTCCACACAAAAACCATGGACATTCGTATTGGGGATGGTAGGAGTTAGAATTTTCCTAGATCCTACAATAAATCCCTCTGGATCAATATATATGTATAATGCTGCCCTCATGTTGCAACTCTCCAACCATGCACTCACCTGATCTATATCACCCTTACCAATGGTAAAGTTAAAGATTTTAAACTGTCTAGGGGTTAAGGTCCCCTTCCTATGTGGTCCAAAATGTTCATTGTTTGTCAACAATAATTTCTAGATAAACTCCATGGCAACAACTTTGGATGGCACATGATAGGGCAGGATATGAGGTGGATGTGTGTATCCATATACCCTAATCATGGTAAAATTTTCTTCAAAGAAGAAATATCCCCAGTTGTGATCACCCTCCCACTTTTCCACATACTCACAAGGTCTCAACAACTGCAGTACCTTTACGGGGAGTCTAGTTTTGCTGATACCCATGCTCTATATTAATGGATATACAATCCAATTTTCAAATCCACAAAAGTCACAGTCCTTGGATGTATAATTGCATATCCTAACCCAAAACTGAATAGGATTAGGATGGTCCTAGAAAATCCTCTGAGGATTCAAGTTGTTCACATTCATAATCCCATAGTTAAAATGCAATAACAAATGCATCAGGATAGAATAGTGGAAGAACCTAGGTTCCTTCTCTTTGGGATCCTTCATCTTTTTCTGCACAGCTAAAAATCCCTCATGCATCTTGTCAATAATGTACTGTATATAATCATAATTTATGCTAGAATGCACATCGTGCAGGTCTAGTACCATCATCAAAATTCCAGCATTAATTTTTTCTGCTCCTCCATCTATCCCTAACACTCTACATAAAGCATAGGCAATATACTTAATATAGAAATGTAAGTCTTTAAAGAAGTAGGGTATAGTACTAGGTATAGGAGTAAGATGATTCCTAACCTCCTTAAGCATATGCTTCTGCAATAGGGTCCTAGTAGCGCTAGGTTGTAACCTATACCTTTCCTCTTTCCTAGTAAGATTTACCTCGGTAGACATGGTAGTGTATAAGCCAAAGGCTTGCATAAATGAATTCCTATTCAAAATTAATAAGGCAATGCCATCATTTTTCTTAATTGTGTTAGAAAGAGCATCATAGTGGCTGGCAAGACCTAGAAACAAGTCTACATCTATATAGACATCAGGGACAATTAACCTAGCAAGGCAACTAGTCCAATGGTTTAAAACAGGGATAGCCTTAACATAATTATTATAAAAATAATTCTATAGAGAAAAACTTGTTGATCCTGGAGTGCGAGCATCCCTGATCTCACAGTAGTCATCTGCCAGCAAATTTGCATTTCCCCTCTTGTTCTGTGTGGACCCTGGCAATAGCTTCAGGAATTGATCAGATAAATTCCTCTTCCCTTTTGCATCATCATCTACTTCATCACTTCTTCCACTAGTGGAAGCCACACTAACGACCTTACTCATCTTTCTCTATTTCAACCCTTCCTTTACCGATATTGAAACAAATCTCCTCTCAGAACTCACTACTCTCCTTAGTTCACTGCTTAACAATTTAGGAAACTTGATAACTAGAGAATTACTCTGCAACTGATCAATTTCCTCCTTCTGAACACAAAAGACCTAACACTTCTTCACTCTACAATTTTGGTTGCAAGGTAAGTGGAAATGAACCTGCAATCAACTCTTTATGGTAACTCTCCCAAGTACATAGCTCATCATTGGAAAAAACAATCAATTTTTCTTTCAAGTTAACATGCTGTGGAATTAATTGAAATCCTAGCCGTAGTTCATGAGTGTGATAGGAAATCAAAATCATATATATGCATCTTCAGAAAAACCCTTATAAAATTTGAACAAGGTGACATGTCTTCATATGATTGGTTCTCTGTCAGACATCTCAGCTACCTTTTTCATACAACAATTAATCCTTTGGATTCTCATTGGACGCTAAATCTTCGATGTTTTCATGTCAGCAACTACCACCTTTTATGATTTTTCATATTTAGTGACCACACGACTGTGCAGCATCTCCTTGTCATTGACCAAATCTCTTAACCCTCAATTCTTTTGGAGATCTAGCGACTGTGTGATTTTCTTTACTTAGCTAACCACAGTTAACTTCTGGCGATCATGCAACCGGATGAATAAAAGTTGCTAGATGAAATGCTTAACTCAGAGTTTATTTGGAGACCCCGCAACTAGCCTTATCTTTACCTTTAACTATTATCACTAGGTCACTAAGTGTTTATTTCTGTTTACGAGACCTCACGACTAACCTCAGTCACCCAATTGCTGATTAAAAATGCTATCTGATATTTCTTTCAGAGACTACACGACAACCTTTACCTTTTAATTTTAATTCAGAGACCACGCGACTAAAGGTTATCTCATTATTGCGAGCACTTTTTACTCTCATGCAGATTTGATGGAGACTTAGCGACTACCGTTGATCTTATTACACTTAACATCTGAAAGTTGCGCTAAGTTGCTGAGTATATTTTAAAAGCTTTAAATCATTTGGAGACTACGCGAAAATATATAACTTTATAAATTTTAGTCTCTTAATCGCCAAATGACCTTTTCCTTTTGGGAGACCACGTGACTAGCCTTCATTCTACTCATTGTGGACATGTGTCTCTTTGAAAGGTTTGTCTCTGAATCACTTATTAAACACTAACTTAACATCTTAATCCAATGACAACCTGACTGCCATATACTCTCAAACCTTGCAGTTTGTCGTGAAGTCTTGGCATCTTTTACTTAACCATCATTTTACTTGGAGATTCCATGACACAAACATTTAACATGTCACCCAAAAATGTACACACAAAATAGTGTACTTCTATGAATCCTTACATGCAAGGAAACTCAAGAATGAACCCTCACAAATCGATCCATAGCTCTCTATGCATGGAGTTGCAAGGTTTGTAAATTTTCTCTCAGCTAGAGCTATGAACTCATGACCTTGCCAATAAACCACACAACGAGAGATTCACAATGAAGACAAGGGCAAGAATGCCAATATCTCCAATGAATCAAGTGTATGAAATGCAATGCAAGCTAGATGATCATGCAAACGAGTCTATGAAAATGAAAGTACAATGCAACTAATCTATGAAAGGAAAGAACAAGTGTTACCAAGCCTTCCTATTTAGACTATGTGAGATTATTCTATTGCATAAAAGGAAATCTAAGCTATGAAATGAGACTATGAATGCTAAAACAATGCAACTATGAAAGCAAATATGAAAGCTATGATGAAATGCAATAACAAGTCTTCAAAGCTTGAATGTAGAATGTCTTCAAAGAGCTCCAAATAACCTAGAAAACCTGCAGCATAAYWTTAKCATGAAAACYTAAGATATGAAAATGAARGAGAGAGCTCTCCTTTTATAAGAAGTGAGATGAAAATGGACCATTGAGATTAAGAGGCAAAAATCTTAATCAAGGGTGGAGATAAAAAGAAGCTTGATCCTTGTGCACAAATATCCTCCAATAGGAAAATARRAGTTGACTTTTRTGTCTTTTTTCCTTTTTATAAAATAAGAATAATGCTTTATTTKTGYAACATAGGATAAGAAGAAATGTGGGGATTTTTTATTTAAATAAAAGAGGAGGAAATTCCTTTTATTTAAATAAAGGCTTAGGATAAATTGATTTTATTATTTAATTAAAAGAGATTTTTAATTAATTAAAAGAAAGCATGTTCTCTTAATTAAATAATATTTTTATTTTTATTTTTTCTCTTTTAAATTAAATAAGGCTTAAACCTTAGAAAATATTGAATTGATTATGATTTGATCAAGGAAATTGATATAATTGATATTGTTGATATTTGAAAATATTGATTCAGGGATTTGATAAATTGAGAAATGGGGCCCAAAGTCTAGGCGACCATTTTAGGGTGCATACACATGTCACTTAACTGCATTTTAATCTGGAGACCCCGTGACTAAAGCAATCACTGAGTCTCATAACAAATCACTAACTGCTGGAATCTTTGCACGACACCATGACTTAACTATTTGTTTAGATGTTGGCTGCTGACATGTTTCTACATTGGGAGACTTCACGACTAAAGGGTTCTACCAAGTCTCATAACAAATAAGGAATATTGTGTTTCTTCAAGAGACATCCCGACAACAGTTAATCACAGAGTCTCATAACTAAATGGAATATGCTTCTAGGATCAAGCGAATAGGCGACCATCATAAAAGGCACATGACTTAAGTTTGTCAAAAAGGTAATGCAAAATTAGAAACTTGATTGTCATTTTAGGGCTTTTTTTCATTTCACTTAGAACAGAGCTTAGGGTTTTGGGTTTTTGCACTACTCATGTGGAATTTGACCTAAAGACGTAGAATTTTCACAGGAATACTTCAAAAATGGGACATACTTTCTAACTTGGGATAGAAATTGGCATGAAGAAAACAAAATTTTTAGGGCAAAGCAGCAAAACTTGGAATACAACCAACAGTGGCTCTACCTGAGGATTGACTAAACACAGTTTATCTAAAAGAACCACAGAATCTCTGGTTGTAGACCTTTCAAAAAATGACAAGGACGCAAACTAACCTAAAACAGAAGGGAAACTATTTACAACATTTACAAACACAAAGGGAAAGTATTCACAATATAATACATACTTGTGCATATACTTTTGATTCTCAGTTGAAAAAGGGTTTTAGGAATTGCCCATGCACAGGAAACTCAAAATGTTCTCCCTCCATGTTCTTCAATAAATAAGAGTCTTTTCCAAAATTTTCTGAGATAATAAATGACCCTAGCCACAAAGACTCAAAATTCTTGTGTTTTCCTTTATCTTCTGCTCTTGCATTCCATTGGAGAACTAGGTCACCAGACTGGAATTTTCTCTCAGTAGCCCTTTTATCAAAAAGTTATTTCATCTTTTGCTGCAACTTTATGTTTTCCTTTTGACTATTTCTCCTTGCTTCATCCAATTTTATCAACTGAATCATTCTATTCTGTATATTATCATAAACATCTAAATGTTCTTCTTGTATAAATTGACATATTGGCAATAAATTGTTGATAGGAAATCTTGCTTGTAGACCATATACCAGCTCAAATGGAGACTTACCAGTTGCTTTTTTAACTGTTACTTTGTCAGCCCAAAGTGCTAGTTTCAACTTAGTATGCCATGTTCTTTTATTCTTTTCCAGAGTCCTTTTTAGTATTTTCAATATACTTTTATTACTAGACTCAGTTTTTCCAGTAGCTTGTGGATGATATGGGGATGAATATGATATTGTAATCCCATATTTTTCATAGAAACTTGTCATTTATTCTGATCTAAAACTCATGATGCAGGCAACATGCTTGGTGTATGCAATGTTTTTTATTATTTTTTCTGTATGCTGGCAACTTTAGAAACATGCACAAGCCACCTATTACCATGAATCATGATCTACATAGCCCCTTGCCATAGACATTGCACAGGATACCAAATACAAATGTTTGTTGTTTTAAAAATTTTAAAATCACCTCAGCATTTAGCATGGCCTTCCTGGTATAATACGTTGGCTCCATCCTCAAACTACATTTGATGCATGTTTCAAACGCATCCTACTCCTTCCTTTTATTGTGCAGTTATTCAATGGTTTTACCCTGCTAATGGCATTGTTTTTTAAAACATTGAAACCTCCCTTCAATACATAACTTATCTCCTTGCATTCCATGCATGGGCCTTTTTCATTATACTACGTGGTTCCTCCAAATTCTGTGCAACTTCTACTCATATTCCCCACCAATTACATTTTGTAACTTTCTTTGCTTTTAGTGTGGGCTCCCCATTTCATAGCACTGCCTAGCGTGGATTCTATGTATTCATGTGTGGGCTCTGGAAAGCTGTGTAGTCTTTGGAAATCCTTTCCAATTGGATTTTCTAATTTAAATATTTTTATTTTCTTCCTGAATACGCTGGATTTTGTCTTTTGCACAGGCCCTTGGTCTGCTTCCCTATGCTGCCAATTGGATTGCATCTTCAATAAAATGTTTCAAACTGCCTTCAATGCGTGGCATGTTTAATGTTTATAATGACTTGTTTTAATTCAGATCATGGCTCATCCTTCTCTATCTTATACCATTTTCACAAACATTTACTAACCATGCACAGCTTATGGAGAAACATGAGAAAACACTGGGCATCTTCTAATCATTCCAAATACTCTTCCATTTCATGCTCTGTGCAGCCTTGGTTTGGTTCTACAACTGGAATTAGTTTTCAATGCTTTTTAAATGTGCTCCTTATTTCCACATGGGCTTCTCCTTTAACATGTCATGCAGCCCATTTTGTATTTCATTCATTCATTTATTGGTCTTCTTCATAACACATATGCCCCTTAATACATGGTGCTTGGTCTTGGGCATATGCCTTGGCACATTAAATTTGTCAGTTTGTATTGGTACTGAACTTTGTAACTCTTTCCAATGTATTGCACAACAACTCCAGCATTCATAAATACTTATTATTTAAATCACAAATTACTTAAAATAATAATATACTAAAAAATCTACACCACAAGACCAATGAATCTCAATAATAAAATCTGGATCTTCTGAGGCTCGATTCGAGAATCATCATTCTGAAAACCACATTCACCCTAAGTTTATCAAAGTGTAGACTTCAGTGCATTCGGATCACAAGATATTGAACTGGCAGCCATTACAATCATTTTTTAACAATTCTGCAAACTGACCTTATAAAAGGCATCTAGCCTCTAGAGACAACTTTAAAAACTGATTAGAAGACCTCTCAGAGCTCCTGAATCTAAAAGATATGTAGACTTTCATGTTTACCATTACCCTACAAAAACACATTTCCATGACGCTTTTGGAAGAGAGATATTTTAATCCGTCAAGTTGACCATTTTCACAGATCTACAAATGCACTTGTCAAAACGCATGCAAACCACCCTCAGATTCACTTTTGCAACAATACCAAAACAAGCTCCAAGACTTAACCACTGGTCCATGTAGTACGCTCATATGCAAGGCGATCATATCCATAATTTTTATCCTTAGAAAATTAGTTGATATGAAACTACAATCCTCTAAAAACAACTTTGTAAACATTAATTATGTCTAGCACTGAGGATCTGCAGGAATTGCTTTTGGATTTACCTTCACAAACCTAACAGAAAAGACTCATAAAGTTTAATACTAGAATGTAGGTTCAATTTCATATATGGATTATGAAACTTCAGCTAACTTGCTCTGAAAATGAACTGATTAATTGACACAAATATGCAATGTCAACACTTTACAAGTTTCTGAACTTAAACTCAATAAAAATGCAGAAATTGGTTTTGAAATCAATTGGGCAAAGTGGACAACCAGATTGGTCCAAGTCTAGAAATCTTTAGGAAGGTAAACTTTCATGTTTTCAATGCAGGGGAAAGATCAATTATTTAGGTTATTCAAGTGGGTTCAAAATGCAAGACCTCAAAGTAGGGAACTTAGTAATTCTACATTTGACACTCACATTATCAGAATTAATTGCAAATAGAATAGCTTTGGAAAACTTGTCAACCGACTTCACAGGGATCTGCAAATGGAAAAGAAGACTTACTTCCATGCCTACAATATACTGCAACAACCCTTATCTCATGAAAATTAATTGGGTACAAGATGTAATCCTCTAAAGTGGGTCATTTGGGAAATTCTGAATAAGTGTAAGATGCAGATTTGGGAAAAAACCTCCGAATGGCCATTTCCAAAACATGTCAAAACTGGAATCTGAGAGATGGAACTCAATGTAATTTCTAAATTAAAGGTGTTTAACCCACTCCCCAAGTGGTACCTCATGAAAAACATCGGGTCACTTTTTACAAGTATCCAAAATAGGCCTTTTCCACAAGCCTTTTAAGGCAACAACTTACACTTAGAGAAATTTTAGTATAATCACTCCAAAATACACTCAGAATTTTGGAGTTCCAACGGATCCTTAATCCACGCTCACAATCCAAAATACATGCTACACCTCTGAAGTCGTCCCCAAATATGTCTCCTCCAGAATACATGCCACAACTGACATCATCAAAAATCACATGACTTGCGACCCATAAAAAACATTCCTTAACATGTCTTCTATCATCCCTTAATCTTGCATAACCTGAATCATCATCCCTTGTAAGATATACTCAAAACATAGAGACTTGCTCTGTTAATAATCACTATCACAGTCCAATAACCAGTCTTCACCAACACATTTGTACCTCATCTAATATACAATATTAAGCTAAGCAACCTTAGAAATAAGATCAACATACATCCTTCTACATATCCTCATCTTTTCTCATTCTAATTTATCTATACAGTATCCGTACACTTCTGTCAGTCATCATACAACAGTAATAACTAGTCTATTCTTCCTCCACAGAAACATATTTTGACATCAATGAAAAACATTAATGCCAATAGCATCATTAATAGCTAATTCCAACATCATCCAACATAAGCATCATCAACTTTTCAATCTTTGACATCCCCTGGTACTATCACTCCCCTTCCCATCAATTTACAACCCTTGAACATAATCCTATGAAATATGCCTCAACCATGGGAAACCAAGCTGGTCCTCTGGACCTTGGTGCCAATCTTGGTGCATTGCCTAAAGGATTTTGTGACATATTGCTTAAATTCAATGGTGAGGGTAAAAATTCTACTTATGATCATATGAGCACCTTTCATTCTTCATGTGGTGTAATAAATGTACCAACCAAATATGTGGCAGTATGATTATTTGTTCAAACTTTCACTAATGTCATGACATACTGGTTTCGTCATCTTCCTCGTGCTTTTATTCATGATTGGAATGAGATGGTAACAACCTTCAAGACTAGGTTCAAGACACCTAGAGATGAACACACTCTTTTTCTTCAGCTGACACAATTAAAAAAAGAAATGCACAAACCCATGAGGGAGTTTGTAGCTAAGTTCAACAAGATTCTTCAAAGAATTCCTAATGCCTCAAGACCGAATGATGAAAATCAGAAAGGATTTTTCCTAAATTCTATGCCCCCTTATATCAACTCTCACCTAAGGAAAGATGGAGTTCAGGATCTAGCAAATGCTTAAAGGTCAGCCATTGCACTTGATGATGTGCTCATTACAACTGGTAAATGGAAGTGGGACATCCAATCCCTGGGTGCCTCACTTTCTACCACCACTAATCCAGTCATACAATGGTTGGTTAATGATGTTCTCACACTTAAAAAGAAACAACAAAGGAATGTGCCACCATACCAAGCACCATATCAAGACATAAGTCATCAATAGTTCAATCAACCATAAGAAAAAATACCTCAATTAATTGCCCCACTAAATCCCCTGATGATTGAACCTGGTCCTAGGAAAGAGGAAATGTGCTCCTTCCACCTAAATACTGATCAAAACAGAGAGACATGCACTAGTATGATCAAATATTTTCAAATTAAGGTGGAAAAGGATCAGCTTGGGGAAACTACCAACAATAATGAAGGAAATCAGGTAGGGGAAAGTGATTGTGGGTCTTTCTATGTTGAATATGAATCTGACTTAGACAGAGGAGGGGATATCTTGGTCACCCTTAATAACCCTTCATGTACCATTTTGACTAGGAATCAAAGAAATCCTAAATTTTCATATGATGCTAGTTCATCGAACAATCCTTCTAGAGGGAAATATTAGATGAATGTGGGTATTTCTACCGACCCAAAGACACTTGAAGTCAAGCTTTTGCAGAAAACTATTGTAAGTTCTTCTTCCTCCTCTACTACTTTTGATATCATTGAATTTTTATAAAAATTCAACTATAACTATCTCAACTGCTGAGCATTTAAAATGAAAACCTCAGGAGCTAGATAGTTTATTCAAGTATGTAAAGGGGAATCAAGTTCACTAGTCTAGGGAAATCATTTCTTAGAAGAAAATTCAACCTAGCAAACTACTCTGAGTTTTGTTTTTGAAAACCATTTGATCAATCCAAACGCCCAAATTCTCCACGTGTGTTTGAAACATAAAATAAAAATAACAAGCCTAATCGTTTTTACATATCTTTATTATTTAATGGTCGAAAGCTAATAAATTGTATCATAGATACAGGAGACTCAAACAATATAATGACCTCATCTATTGTTGGAAACTACAATTGAAACAATTTTTATATTGTCATTGATGTCAAACCTTAACTAGTAAGATAATTGCTATCTTGTAAAGTGCCATATCAATTGATTGATGAAGAAGATTTGAAAAGGAGAGATAACAAGAAGACCTGGTGAAATTGTTGAGTTATGTAATACTACAATGGGTACTTGATGAGATCACACCTTAACAAGGTAATATTTGTTTATCTTAAGTCTAAGTGAAGTTTGGATGACTACATGATTAGTCTTGACCGAGTTACAAAGAAGAAGATTAAGGAACTTAAGTTTGTGTTGAGTAATGCCGAGTGATGTGAGTGATGAATGAGTGCCAGTATATGTTGAGATAATTTTAGTGTTGACTGAGCATCAACATGTGCCAAGTGTCAGAGAATTACCAAGTTACATAGAGATGACAGGGCGATAGTGCAAAATATTGACTGAGTGTCAGTATTATGATAGTTTGAGAGAGATTTAATTTCTCAACCAACATAGTTGATTTCCTTGGGATATGTGAAGCATATTTAAGACAAGGAATATTTTTGTGGAGAATTAAATGAGCATTTAATTTATGTTTAAACATTTTTATGTATGGATTCAAGAAGGAGATTTACAATGTATTCTACAATGTAGATGAAAACAAAATGTTGGAAGGATTCATTGCATTTGACTTAAACCTAATATCTAAGGTGATGATTAAGAGGAAATAGATCGAGCTACCTAATCAAAGAGGTATAAGATGAACCTATTGCAGGTTATGAAAAGTGTGTGTGGTATGAAATTAATTCAGTTGATTGGCTAAATCTAAGCAGAAGGAAGAGAAGGCTGAAGAGAGTAGTACATGAATGCACAATGGTGATTGCTTGAAGGATTTCCAAGAATATCAAAGATCAGAGATCAGAGATAGAGATGACAATGAAGGCCATTTAGTGAATTAGCATTTGAGCTATAATTGGATCTATATTTGCAAAGTGAGTTGTATGTTTTAGACCACAATTTTTTGTTACTTTCTAACCATTGTATCAATTGCAAAATCCTTTTAAAAAAGGTTGACCTAACAGTCATATTTTTAAATCCTTTAATCAAGGTGACATTCTAATGGAATGGTCTAATACCTCTAACAAGGTTCACTTCTAACATAGTGATTAAATCCTTTAATTGTGTCACATTTAACAATGTGTATTGTAACCTTTAATTGGGTTGGCTTTTCACAGAGCTCACTTCAGAAGAGTGAAAAATTGGTAGTATTTTACTGGTTATTTTTCTCATATTGGGTTTCCACGTTAAATCCTAGTGTGATACTTGTATTAATTTTATTTGATGTTTTGTACAATTAAGAGTTTTATATTCTGAAATTTGATTATAGTAGGACAATAAACTGTAAGTTTATATTGTTGATCATATCCTATAGAGACCAAATGGATTACTGAGTGGATCAGAGTTGGTTGAAGTGTTTGAAAGTTCAATTGGTACATCTAGACCTTGGATAACTAATTCACCCCCCTTCTCAATTATTATAAATCATTATAACAATTGGTATTAGAGCTATTGTGGTGCATATATAGAAAATTTTAAAGGTACTTAAAGCTAAAGATCAAGATGTATAAAAAGGAGGTACCAAGGCTGAATAAGGAGAAATTCCCCGCATGAAATTTTTTGATGAAGCTACACCTAGCTGATATTGGAGATTCAACAAAATAATTTGTGGAACAAGATTACATAATAGTGCCTGCACCTATGACATCTTAGCAAATGAAAGAAAAACAATAACACAACCAAGAAATGTTGGAGATTGCATCAACCCTTAGCTATCCTGAATTTGAAGATATAAAATATTGCAAAACTACAAATGAAATGTGGGATACACTGGAAACTATCTATGGAGGTGATACAAATGTACCGAGAGCCAAATCTGAAAGCTTGAGAGGTAAGTTTGATGAGATGAGAATGCAAGATGGTGAAACTATTGTTTAGTATTGTAGTCGAGTTAAGGAGGTTGTAAATTCTATTAGAGGAGCCAATGGAACTATTAGTGATGATATTGTTATTAGTAAGGTAATGAGAACCTTACTTCCCATATATGCTATTAGAGTATCTACTATACAAGAACTGATATGTACTCTTGGTAAAAACTTAACTCTAGAGGGTTTAGTTGGTAGAATAACTAGTTTTGAAATGTCAAATTTTGATAATTTCACTCCTAACCATGTTGATTCTGCATTCAAATATAAAATGACTCTTCATAAATCAAGAAAAGGAAAATGAAAACATGTGAATAGTGATAGTGACACTTCTGATGAGGATATTGATGAATTTGAAGCACTTATGGTTAGAAGACTACTGATAGGAAGAGTAAAATTCAAAGGTAAACTTCCTATAATCTATTTTTCATGTAACAAAGTTGGCCATATTGTTGTAAGATGTCCTCACAGGAATGACAAGGATCAGAGAAGAGAAAGCAAGAATAAAGAAAAAAGGGATGAAAAAGATTTTAGAAAGTATAAGGACTATAAAGACAAAGGTAATAAATTATTCTATATTGCTGAAGAAGAAACTAATAGTGTGTTGGTACTCCTAAATTTGGAACAAATTTGGAGTGACCATGTTAAAATTTTCAGTTGAGCACAAGTCAGTACCCTTGAAAAATGGTGTAATAGGACTCAGTTGGAGTGATTGAGAAAGATGTCCGGATGATTTTTATGAGTTACAAATTTGGAAGAGGCTTTAATGCCTTTTATTTGATGTATGCAGTGGGTCCCAGCTCCTGAGTTTCAGTTCTGACATGTTTATGGAGTACTCATTTTGAGGGGGTCACCTAATTCTGCATATTCCCAAGTGTCAATTTGCTGTCCGGAGCCTACTGTGCCTCTGAGTATCTTACACCCTGTTGAGTTTCATAGTTTTCCACTTTGGAAATGTTTAGCATGCATATCAGAGAGCTTATGTTTTAAACCTCAGGTCATTATGAATCCGTTTGATAAGTTTTCATA
>MU226999.1:4525781-4538743 GCA_018584345.1 Thuja plicata
AGAACAATGAGCTGAACTCATCAAGGACCTCTGTCAGCAGGACACAGTCCATATTATTGATTCCTTGAAGAGTGAATCAACTAGGTTAACCCTCCTACAAGAAAATGAAGAAGGATTGAAATCCTTGTATCACTGGTTTTCTGTCATATTTAAGATTATGATTTGTATGGTTAAATCCTGTATATGATTATGCTTGGTCATTTACAAGGTATTTTATAAGTTGGTTAAGTAAAGATACATGACAAATCAGTGTCCACATCAATAAATACTGTGTTAACAGACATTTCAAAAGGTAAAACCTGCCTGAGCATATGTGGAGCTCAAAAACGAAGAAGGACCTTATCCAGTCCTTAGCAATTAGGATTTCCTTGTCCCTAAATCAGTATTAAAGGGTATGGTGTTCAAGTAGTCATTTCAAGCACTGTGATTCATACAAGAAAAATCCCTAACATAGTGAATCTGATAAATCTGATTAGATTGATATAGAAGTTGTAAATGTAGCTATGAAAGATGATTCTGATGAAGATGAGAAAACTGCACTTATTTCATATATGAGTAAATGTGATAGATGGATAATTTATAGTGGTTGTTCACATCACATGACTGGTGATAAAAGTAAATTTGAAACCTTAAACTATTGCAAAGGTGGTAGTGCTAAGTTTGGCAATGATAAACCATGTCCTATGAAAGGAAAATGATCAATTAAACTGACTGATAAGATCGTATGTGACAATGCCTATTGGGTTGAAGGACTAAACTATAATTTATTGATTGTTTCTCAGTTGAATACTTCTAGATATAGAGTTGAATTTCATCATAGAAAAGATAAGATTTTTTATGCTACTGGTGAACTGATTGGAAGTGGAGACTAGACAAGAGGTAATTTTTTCTATCTAGATTTATCTGATGAGAGATGTTTGTTTTCACAATGTAATTATATATGGTTATGGCATAAGAGGTTATGTCATGTTAACTTTGAAAATTTGGTAAACATTAGTAAGATGAAAAGATTAAGAGGGTTACCAATATTGAAGAAACATGATAATGTTATGTGTAAGTGATGTCAGTTGGGTAAAATGACAAAGTCTAGTTTTAAGAGAAAAATTTACACTTCTGGTCATATTTTGGAATTAGTTCACAATGACATTTGTGGACCTATTGGTGTACAAAGCTACCGAGGTGATAAATATTTCATACAATTTGTTGATGATTACTCCATAATGATGACTGTAATGTTTCTCAAAGAAAAATTTGACGCCTTTAAGTTGTTTAAGTGGTATTTGACAAAAGTTGAAAAAGAGACATGTTAGAACTTGAGATGTCTGAGATCTAACAAAGGAGAGTTTATATCAAATGACTTCAACTTATTCTGCAATGATACAAGAATTAAAATATAGATGTCTTCTCCAAGGAGTCCTCCACATAATGGCATAGCTGAGAGAAGGAATAGATAAATAATGGATTGTGCTAGAACACTAATGATAGAAAAGAATGTTGCACAAAAGTACTGGAGAGAAGCTATAAGTGCAACATTCTATACCTTGAATTGAGTACAAGTCAAGAAAGGTATTGATATTACACCTTATGAGTTATGGTATGGTTATGCACCTAATGTAAAAAAAAATTAAAGTTTTTGGGAGCAAGTTGGTGCAAGAGCACCCTAAGGTCTTTGAAAGATCTTGTTAGTCATTGTGGCTTGTAGGTTGGTTTGGCCAACCATCAGTGAATAAGGACTAAGTTATAAAGTCACAAGTGTGTCTAAGGTGTGTCTAGGGTTAGTAGTGAATAGGGTTTGATAGTGTTGAGGTCAAGTTGCATCTAGGGGCCTATATCCATTAGAAGTAAACAAAAAGGTCAAAGGGTTGACCAAAACTCCAAAATGGAGTGGAATTCTAGGGTTTGATGTTTTTAAGTGTTTTAAGGTCATATGATAAGTTTTAGGACCAAGTTGGGCCATTGGAATTGGGAAAATGTCATTTTGACAAAAGATATAAAAGTTGTCATGACAACTTTTGCAACTTTGCAAAGTTGTCATGACAACATTTCCTAGTTTTTAGGAATTGGCTTTAATTATGCCCAATTCTTGACATGACGGTCTAGACATGTGGGAATAGGATATATAAGGTGGAACAAACCCTAAAGTCATAGTTGGATTTCCTTTTGTACGGACTGTTTGTGGAGAAGTAATGTTTTTACACTGTATTTTGTAGATAGAGCCATCATCCAATACTTTAATGGATTGAATGGGTTGAATTAATGCATTGAGAGTGTTTTGTGTGTTATTTTCTTAGTCTCTTTGGTATTGGTTTGATTATTTAATCATAATGGTTAGCATTTTGTAAATTACTTAGGTTTTACTGTTTCACTGTCCAGTTTTGGACCAGTCATGTAGATAATAGCTTTCCTTGGAATTCCCGTGGTCCAAAGTTGTATGACCACTTGGAATCAAGTAAATCCTTGTATATACAATGTACATATGGTGTGTGGAGTGTGTATGTGTAGGTAAGACATGAGAACATTCATGCCCTAGGAAAGTACTGGTTATTTTGGCTAGGGGAATTGAATAGAACAGAGGCAATAAAGATTGCTTGGTGATTGGTGTGTGCCAATCATTGGTAGAGGAGTGTAGGGGAATGTACTACAAACATGTTGATGGAAGGAGAAGAGTAGAGGATGTGGCTATGTAGTTAAAGAAATCCAAGAAACCAAACCAGTGTTCATGCCCTATAAACCTTTAATTTTAGAGGTTTGGTGGAAGTCCATTGTACAGACAAGGTGGGAAACTAAGACCTAGAAAATCTGTAAGCCTAGGTTACACCCATAAGGAATATGTATTTATATTCCAAGGGTGTTAAGGGATTTTGAGAGGAAATCCACTTTTTCAGTGTTTAGGAGGGCTAATAGGCCTAAAAAGGCTACAAGGCCTAGAAAACTAGGAAAATTGAACCCGATTGGAAATAGGGTGAAAGATCCACAAGATTGGATCTAGAGGAGTTGAAAGAGACCTAAAAGAAGTCAGGAATATAATCCACAAGAAGATGAGACATTTGGGAGAGTAGATGACCAAGGTAAGCCATGAATGTGAAGGGTTATGTTGAAGGATCTAGTGAGGAATTTAACTTATTGGAGATCTCCTAGTGAGTTGGAGGGTCAGAGAGGAATCCTCTAGTTAGGGTGGTGATAGGAATGGTAAGAAAGACCAAGAGAAGGTCTAGTAGAGAGCGAGAAATATCTAGGAGTTGGAGCTCCCCACCAAATTGGTATCAGAGCCATTGAGAGGCTTGGGAGTTGATTTGTGTATGTTAGAGAGGAGTGAATCCATAGGTGAGAACATCATGGTGACTAATGCCAAATTGGCAAGAGACTTGTGAGAGAAGCAAGACAAGAATAGGCTTCTTTAAGAAGCAATGGAAGAAATGAAGATAAAGATGGCAGAGGTTGTAGAGACAACCAACAAGATGAAGGAGAAGATGAGTGAAGATAAAGACAAGGGGAAGAAACCAGTAGAGGAGAAGATAGAACCAGAGCCTGACCCTCCTCTACCTGAGGAACCATTTATCAAGGCACTCAAATCATTGAGTGGAAAGGATCTAGAAGGCATTTTAGTGTTCTTTAGTAAGATGGATGCAGAGATGGTTATGGAATGTATCAAAGGTATGGAGAACCACTTTGAATTTGATGGGATCACAAAAGAATAGAGGGTAAAGATATCCAAGTCTAGGCTAAGAGGACAAGCACTCACATGGTGGATGTTTCTATAGGAAGAAAGGGAGAAAGAGGAAAAGAAGCCCATAGAAAATTGGAAATCAATGGTGACAAAAGTGAAGGAGAACTACCTTCCAGAAGACTATGACATTCCGCTACACAAGAAGAGGCAGAACCTTAGACAAAAAGACCTAGATGTGCCATCATATAGAGAAGAGTTTTAGAAGGTTTGTCTAAGGTCAAGAATATAGGAGACAAAGAGCATCAAGTTTTCTCAGTACCTTAATGGATTAAGGTGTCATATACAAGAAGAACTCAGCCTCTTTACCCTAACTTCCATTCATAGTTGTTTCCAAATGTCTTTGAATGTGGAAGAGAAACATAGGAAGAAACAAGATTCTAACTCCAGAGGAAGAGGAAGGGGTAGAGACAATAGAGGTGGCCATAAAGGAGGAACAAGTGGAAGAGGAAATGATAGTAGGAGTCAAGGTGACTCCATATATATAGAGAAAGGGCGTGAATCAAGCAATGGAGGTGGATACAATAGAGGAAGGGGTTCTTATAACAGTGGATGAGGAAGATCAGGGAGGACTGCTCTAAACAATCAGAGGTGAGTCTAGATTCAGAGAAGGGAGAACACCTCATGTTGGGAAGAATTTTGATCAAGACACCCACCAAAGATGAACATAAGTACAGAAGGGATCTTTTTAGAGTTAAGTGCAAGATATTGGGGAAAATGTGCAACGTTATCATTGATTCAGGGTCCATAGATGATGTTATATTTGAGGAGGTAATAGAGAAGTTTAAACTCACCAAGATTCCACAGGTGTGTCCTTATAAAGTTACATGGTTAAACAAGGGGAAAAATATCTTGGTAAATGAGGAAGTGTGGGTAGAGTTTACCACTGGCAAGTATCAAGATAAGATACTTTGTGATGTGTTTCCAATGGATGCATGCCATCTATTGCTTGGAAGACCATGGCAGTATGACAGGGAAGCTGTCCATAATGGGAAAGAGAACAAGTACTCGTTCAAGAAAAATGGGGTAACTTTCAAAATTCAGTCTCTACTAGAGGAAGACATAGTGGAGAAGACAAAATATAGTACATTGTTGATCAGTGGGAAGCAATTCCTAAGGGATATGAAAGAGGAAGGAGTTGGCTATGCAATCATGTTAAAGCCAAAGGAGGAGGAGACTCATAAGCAAGCACCTATGCCAAAGGAAGTGAAACAACTGTAGGATCAGTTCAAAGACATAATATGTGAGGTTACACCAGCTAAACTACCACCAAAGAGGGAGATAAGTCATTAGATTAACTTTGTACCAGTAGCATCTTTTCCAAAGAAGGCTACATATAAAATGATACCAAAGAAAAACAAGAAGATAGCTAGGAAAGTACAAGAACTTTTGGACCAGGGGTTGATCAAAAAGAACATAAGCCCATGTGTTGTCTTAGTGGTGTTGGCTCCTAAGAAGGGAGGTAATTGGAGGATGTGTACTAATTCTAGGGCAATAAATAGGATAACTATTAGATACAGATTTCCTATTCCTAGGATAGAAGATCTGATGGATTGTTTGGGTGTGCTAAGTACTTTTGTAAAATTGATTTAAAAAGTGGGTACTACCAAATTAGAATGAAGGAAGGTGATTAGTGGAATTCATCCTTTAAGACTACAAATTGGGGTTATATGAATGGTTAGTTATGACCTTTGGGATTACCAATGCACCTAGTACCCTTATGAGGGTGATGAATGAGGTCTTGAAAGACTACATAGGTGTATTTGTAGTTGTCTATTTAGATGAAATCCTCATTTTTAGCAAGAAAAAGGAGGATCATATGAAGCACTTGGAGTTAGTATTGAAGAGGTTGCAAGATGAAAAGCTCACCATCAATCTTGAAAAGAGTGATTTCATGAAGGAATAACTAGTCTACCTAGGATTTGTAGTCTCCCAAGGTGACTTGAAAATGGATAAAGACAAATTAGAGGCCATATTGAACTGGCCTACTCCTAAGATAGGGACTGAAGTTAGGAGCTTCCATGGGTTAGTCCAATTCTGTAGGAAGTTCATTAGGAGATTTAGTGAAATTTGTGCTCCAGTCCTAGAGACCATTAAAGGAGGGTTGAAAACAAAATTTGTATGGACTAAGGCAGCTAATGAGGGGTTTAAAAGGTTGAAAAGAGAAGTAGCCACTCAACCTATATTGTTGTTACCAATTTTTGACAAACCTTCCATAGTAGAGTTTGATGCAAGAAACATAGAAGTGGGGGTTGTCTTAAGCCAAGAAGGTAGGCCTATGGCATTCTTCAGTGAGAGATTGAATGAGGCAAAGTATAGGTACTCTTCCTATGACTTGGATCTATATGCTCTTGTGCAATCCTTAAAGAAATGGGGGTATTATTTATTTCCTAAAGATTTTGTTGTCTTTACAGATAACCAAGCATTGAGTTATATCAATACTCAATACAAACTTAGTTTGAGGCACATCAAATGGATGGAGTTTTTGCAGTCATACATCTTCACTATAAACCTTCAGATTTTTTTGTCTTTACAGATAACCAAGCATTGAGTTATATCAATACTCAATACAAAATTAGTTTGAGGCACATCAAATGGATGGAGTTTTTGCAGTCATACACCTTCACTATAAAGCATAAGAAGGGGGTACCAAACAAAGTTGCAGATGCCCTTAACAAAATGATGCTTACAATACAAGAGATTCAGTTGCAAAGTATAGGGTGCTGGAAAGTTGACTCCCATGGAGTATATGGCTTATTTTGTGTTGTCATTATGGAAAAAAAGTCATATGAAGTTTTGACAGTAAACTATGAAGTGAAAATTGACTAAGTGTAGAAGACAGAGCAGAATAGTGACTTGCAGTTGATCATGGCATCAACGCACGTACGTACAATCACATCAGGATATGCACATTTAGACTTAAGCTCTATGGTATGTTGGTATGCTTATCCTATACACACATGGTATGGAATGGAAGTATGGACAAGTTACAGAAAGAACAAGTACACTAGCAGTTCAAAATATAAAGTAAGAAGTTGACTTCATGATTTTGATTAGCGTGTAATCTTTTGTTATGTAAAGTCTAAGAACCTATTGTAATAAGTTCATAATCATATACTAAACATTTTTATAAACACGCTTAAGCCAATTTATTTGGAAGCATTGTGTATTATGTTTTTGGGCTGACTATGGTCTTGTTTTGGGTCGCGTCTATTCAGGCATAAAGATATATAGATGTAATAAAAAGATACATTTGAAGTGTCATTGAAATAGTTAGAGAAGATGTATAGTAGAGAAGTATTAAGATATCAGTATGAGATAGAGCCCTTAAAAAATTTAAGAGCATAAGCGCGTAGCTGGAACTAATCAGACATCTGTGTCACATACAAAAGTTCACTTTTGGATATAGTGCATATCTATTCTTTTGAGGTTGTAGCATTCTTTCTCTTTGAGTAGTGAGCTCTTGGAAAGTGAGTCCTCACCCCTAAAAGGGTTGTTTGTAAAAGACTCCTAACAGGGTCAGACCCTTAACCAAGTCATTGTACTTACATTGCAAAGACTGTTCCTAACAGGGCAAAAGAACTCTAACAGGTTCATTATACTAGTGCAATATTTGTGGGTACTAATTCCCACCTGGGTTTTCCTCTAATCAAGGTTTCCCCATAATCATATCTTGTGTTATGTGATCTTATGTTGTGCTTCAAGTTTTATATGATTGATTTATATTTAAGGTTGCTGAAATTGAATAATTAACTAAACACCGATTCAACCCCCCCTCTTAGTGTTTCCAACAATTGGTATCAGAGCCTTGTCCTTAGAGAGAAAATTTTAACCACTTGAGGAGATCATGGATTCAACAAAAGTCAAACATCTAAAAAAGAATCTTGAAGCAGCCCTTGAAGATCTAGACAGATCTGAGAAAGAAAATGAAGAAGTTAAACTAAAATTTGATGGCTCACAAATGCTTATCAAGAAACTAAGGAAAGAACTAAAAGATTTCTCCACCAATGATTTGAAACTGAATGAAGAGAACATGTCTCTAAAAGAAAAGATAGAATAATTGAATGATCAGTTAACTGATAGCATAATAGCTATTAAAGAGAAAAACAAAGAAAACAAACAGTTGGATGAAGAACTCATGCAAGCCAGTATGAAAATCTTGGAATTAGAAAATATCAAGAACAAAATTGAATATGAATTATCAGGAGCAAAAGACAAGATTGGTAAACTACAGACAAGCTCTAATCTGATTCAATCACAAATCTGTGCACAAAAGATAAAAGGTGATACCACTAGTATGGGATACAATTTAGCTCAAATTGAGAACAACTCATTACAAGAAAGAAAGAAATCTCAAATAGAATCTTCAGAATAAAAGAAAAATCATGAAGAGACTAAAGCAGAATCACCAAAAGATAAGCACAAGGCAGTCAATCATACTTACTATGCCTGTAACAAGCATGGACACTTGGAAAGAGATTGTAAGAATGTAAAACCCTTAAATGGTTATTGTTACTCCTACAATAAGTTTGTTCATAGGGCTATTCATTGCAGAACAAATCAAATAAATCAGCCACAACTGAACCAAAGGAATCAAACTCAATTCAATCAGAGAAATCAACCTCAAAGAAACTTGTAGAACATTACATGTCAGATATGTAACTATAATAGACACATAGCCAAGCAATGCAGCATGATGAATAACAACATCATACCTCCCATCATTTGTCACTCATGTGGAAAAGCTGGACATATCTCAAGGTTTTGCAAATCAAGAACAAAAGGACAAGAGAATCCCAAGAAGTCTTTGTTTGAAGAATAATGAGAATTCAAGTTCGTGGAAGCTAAAGCTAACTCAGATAAAATATGGGTTGAAGTAAAGAATGATAATTAAGATAACAAGGTAGTAGATGCATCCTCAGTGGACACACCTTCTACTTCTGAATAGTTGACCCTCATGGTCTTAGAGGGAGCTATTCTAGCTCTGAACCCCTGTGTGGCTGGTATACTCACCTCTGAGTATGTGCCTATGGATTCATGCATCTAATCATGAATTAAGGTTGTATGCATTCAGACATTGTTTTTTACTTCATTTAGAACAAAGTTTGAAATTCTCTCTGTAAACCACTTTACGACAGTGAGCATTAAATGCAATTTATCTTTATATAAATTGGCAAAAGATCTTAAAAACCTCACTTTGCATTTGAGATTGAAGCATTGAGAAAGTAGATAAGCATAAATCATAAAAGCACTACAACATAAGAGATTAGTTGGTTTATGAATGGATTAATGATTGGATCAGAACCCTAGCAGTCGCGTCATTTCAGAATCCTTGTGAAATACTACTTAACCTAGTTGCAAGTAAGTATGGCAACCCCTATTGTATTCGACATTGCTGAGAGGAAGAAATTTGTTTTTATGAAGCATCCATTCAAGTCCATAATGGATGATGTCAAAGGAGCATTCTCTAGGACTCCGCTTAGAGTCGTACATGTAGAAGACATCCGTGCATATGTTTATTGCAAGAAGGAAACAGTTGGAGACAACAACATTGCATCTCTCATGGGTTCTATGATGAAACCAGACTATACATTCAAGGATGAATACATGCATCTCACTCATAACCCTATCTTTGAGTATTCCAATGCACATGAGTTCTATGAGCCAGAATGGGTGAATATATTACTGAGTAGGATACATGATGATCTATACTGGATAAATGAGGTTCCTATCCGCATCACTGCAGATCTAATTCATGAGATGACCAGAATTCCTAAGACTAGACCAACTCTTCCTACTAGAAAGGATGTCAAGAAGCAGGTTGAACAAGTCTACTTATCTAGAAGTGATAGACACGGCATGACTGTTGATCCCATCAAGGAGAAAGACATAAAACTACTCACGATGATGCTAGGATACAAGTTTTAGCAAGCAAGTAGACTGAATAGTGTGTCTGCAGAAATAGTTCTGGCAGCAATAAGGATAGTAAGAGATAACACTCATTAAAATCTCTATGAATTATTACATGCACAGCTGATAGAGAATATCAAATCCATTAAGCATGACAAGAGAAAGCTATTCAAGTTTGGCTCTTTGATCATCTATTTGTACTTCCACATTGTTGGTAAATTTGCAAATATTTACCTAGATAGGAGCAAGTGTACTATGTCTCAAATATCTCTAAAAGCTACCTCAGAGAGTAGTGCAAAAAACTCTATGGACATGAATATCAAAACTTTCAGGATCAAGACTCAGAAGAGGTTCAGGATACCTAAGAAGATAGTTGAGAAATACAAAGACACCATATGCTTCATGGTGGAAACTGACTATACTTGCATGGAGGAATTTTAGCCTAGGATAAAATGGATTCACCCTCTTGGTTATGAAGTCGAAGAACATGTTTTGGAAGGGTATGCACAAGTCCTCCTATCTGCACCCAAGGATCCCAATGAACCTAGATGGGAAACTTATAGAGAAAAGACAAATCAAGTTGATTCTATCTTATACAGTGCTGACAACAAAAGGAAGACATCAAGGATTACCTAAAACATCCTAAAAGTTCATGGTGTCACACAAGAAGATCTTGACAGAGCTAGAGAAGCTAAGATTTCCAAAGAAATTGAGAAGACTCCCACATAAGCTAAAATAGAAAAGACTGATGATATGCCTAAGAAGAAGAAGAAGAAATCAAATGAAGATACATTTGTGCCATCAACTACCATTGATCTGGAAGCATCTCCACCATCAGTACCTAGCAAGATGGCTAGAAGGAAGAAGAAAGTTCCCACAATTCATCCATCCTCAAGAACTACAAGGAGAAAGGTAAAGAACACACAAGCCCTTCCTAAGGTAGGTTTCAGACCTAATCTTAATGTCTTAAGAAATAGAGTTGTTAATGAAGGAAGAATAGAATCTCTCAAGAATGTATATGACAAATATCGAGAGATAGACAGATCAGAGATTCATTCTATGATCATCTCTCACATGATTAAGTTCAAAAGGACAGTATTGGAAATCAAAACTGTCATACCAGACAAGGTATAGAACATACTTGATATGTTAAAAAGACAAGCAATTGAAGAGGATATGAGGATAAGAGAAGAAACATTGGATAGTCTTCTCCCGGTGTGCTCGCACGATGAGAAGGTCATTTTGTTGGATTTAGTAGATCCACGCCTAAGAACCAAAACAATAATTCTTCATATCATGAACAAGGAGTATGATCTGGTCAGTGAAGAGACTCATAAAGAATTTGAGCGGGTATTTTTGGATAGATATATGTATCCATCAACAAAACCTACAACTAAGACAACTTTAGTTCCTCCTAAATAGGTTGCAGAACCAGTAATTTAGGATGCACCTAAGACAGGTCCATAGGTGATAGCGCCCTCGGTCTCAATAACTTCTTACAGAACAAAAGATTCAGGGGATACTATAGTGATTGATAATATCAAGATATCCATGAAAGCTTCTGATAATGATATGGCCAAAGTTGATGAAGCATTTGTAAACACTGAAGAAACAAAGGAGGTATGCACTGATGACACATCCTTACATCAAGATAAAGTTCCCCCAAATGATTCAACAAATCTGAATAAAGAGGAAGATAATCAAAACAATGAGACACTAGTCATGGAGATCCTAGTTAAAAGTGAATGCATGGATACTAGTCAGAATAGCATATTCACACCACCCATTCAACCATCTACCTCATTGATGTCAAGTTTAACTTCTGACTCAGCAAGTCTGGATGCTTGGGGAGAAGAAGAATTGATCAAGATCAGTGTCCTAAACATGGAAAAGGCCAAAGAGAAATAGGTTATAAGGAATCCTCTCTTCTTGGAATCAATAAACATTCTGAATGACCTAGAACCTGCAGACAAGAAAGTAGGAAAAATTCAGTCAGTTGGTGATGTAGACAGTATACTAACAAGCTTCAAAGCACATTTTACAATCTTAGTAGACTCAAATACTAGAATTATAGATGATGAGTACAAAAAGGAAAGATTGCATGAACTGGTGAAGAATTTTTCCTCAAACTTAAATTCATTGAAGATTGGTTAGTCTATGTTGAAGAGTTGGCAGCTACAGGCAGAAATATAATAGCTGACTGCATGGACAGAGTGAAATTCACCTCTGAACATATCAAGAAGATAGAAGAGGTAGATATTTTGGTTGAAAGTATTAGAAAATCATTTGAAACAACCATGCAAGACATAAACATATGCAACAGTATCTATCAAGGTTAGCTTGACAAAATTGAAAAGGCAAAATTCAAGATTAATAAGATAAGAATCAGGCAGACCCAACTGAGAAATGCACTAGCACTCTCCTTAGAAGTTCTGGAAGAGAACATCAAATAGATTGATGCCACAATTGAAATGTATGATCAAGGTCCCTGCATGGACCTGATAAAAATGGAGAAGCTCACTTATGCTCTATGCGCCCATCTCCAGACAGTTGATATAATGATGACATTTTGGCAGAAAGAGATCCAGTCTCTTCAGATTGGTTATCCAGATGTATACATGGAGTAAGTATTTAAAAGATTTACAATTTTGTCACCTTTTTCATTAATTTCAAAGGGGGGGTAATGAATATATGAGGAGAAGTGTATATATGTAAAGAAACATATAGTATATGTTAAGAGAAGAAAATATAAAGTTTTTGGGTGTTAGTCAATTTTGAGTAACTTGGCCACATTCCTTTGTTGCCATTAATGACAAAGGGGGAGATTGTTGGAAAGTTGACTCCCAGAGAGTATATGGCTTATTTTGTGTTGTCATTATGGCAACAAAGTCATATGAAGTTTTGACAGTAAACTATGAAGTGAAAATTGACTAAGTGTAGAAGACAGAGCAGAATAGTGACTTGCAGTCGATTAGGGAATCAACGCATGTGCGTACAATCACATCAGGATATGTGTGTTGATGAAGGGTGCTCCCCTTAATGCCACAAACTCATAACAGAAACAGAGAAACAACAACAATTTGCAAGAATAGAAAATGGGCTTCTTATTATCTCCACAAATGTGGAATTACAACTTTCAGAATTACAATATGCAAAGCCACATGGGCATTCCCCTTACAATATTCTCTAGGACAAAGCCTTGAATTATTACTCAGATCCACCCCGAACTGTCCCGAACTGCCTAAAACAACACTACGGGCCTTCTTTATATAGGCAATTTCCACCGCCCGAGAAGGTTCCAGAAATTTAGCCCTTAGGGCCGACCAAA
>MU227000.1:47083-60750 GCA_018584345.1 Thuja plicata
TTTATGTTGATTTATATGTTTCAGTAAATCATGTGTTGGTTTCATGTTAGGGATCAATATGGTCAAGTTTCATGTTAGGGATCAATATGGTCAGGGTTTCATGTTACGGTTCATGTTAATATTTATGCTAAATTTTTTGTTTCTATTTCATGTTTCAATTTTATGTTAGGGTTTGATGTTGGTTTCATATTAGGGTTTCACATGTTACCTGGTACGTGCAAATGTTATGATTAACATGAACTTCAAGTAATACTAGAATATTTTCTAATGTCTTGTAATATTTTCCTAATGTTTTGTAACATTTTCTTAAGGTTTTTTTACATGGTTCATGTTAGGGTTCTTGTTAGTTACGGTCTCATGTTAGGGTCCAATATGGTTAAGGTTTCATGTTAGGGTTAACGTTAGAGTTTATGTTGATTTATGTTTCAGTTTCATGTTAGGGTTCATTTGTTAGAGTTTATGTTTTCGTAAGTAACATTTTCCTGTACTATTTTGTAACATTTTCTTAATTTTTTGAAACATATGCAATAAAACTAAATTAATTAAAACTAAAAAACACTTTCCTAATGTTTTGTAATAGTTTCCTAATGTTTTGTAACATTTTTCTAATGTTTTGAAACATGTAATAAAACTAAATTAATTAACTAACTAACTAACATATGATTCTAACTAAAAAATAAATTTAAATCTACATTAAACAATATTTTATATTTTCTAAAATGAAAAATACCAAAATTAAAACAAAAAAAATCAAATAATAGCAAAACTACATTAATTTAACATAAAAAAATTGAAAAACATTAAAAAAAACAAAAAAAAAATTCCTACCCATTTTCAGCCGAAGTACTCCTATTCCACTCCTCAAATCTTGGAAGTCACTCAGTGCAAATGAGCCGCTCAACCAAATTTTGGCGTTTATATATTTTTTATGGGTTTTAGTCGAAACCTATTCGACCGGAACCCCTCTGCCACATCGATGCCACATGGCGTCAAGTGTGCACCACGTATGTCCGGCCGAAAGGGGTCCGGATGAAAGGGGTTCGGCCGAACTATGTATAGCCAAAACATGTCAAATGGTCCCCAAGTGTGACACAGTTTCATACTTTTACCCTGATCTGTCTACTAGCCACAGTTTCAGAGGATTGTTATTAAGAGCCGACAATAATTTTATTGTTTCTTCAGTATGCCTATCTTTGGGATATGCATGTTCGGATTCATGTTTAGTTATGAGTTAAGAATTTTTAACCAAAGGCGCTTAACATGTTTCATCTGAAGTGTGACATTTGAGTTATTTTGGTGGAGCCGACTATGTGAAGTGATGCATCTATTCATTTTGAGCTGCGCAGTTCTAATTATGTTGCGTGCTTAGTGTCACACCCCGCCAGGGAACCCAAGAGTAAAATCCAACTAACTACTAAGAGATGAGAATATTTTTTTCTTTTTTCTTTTACAATATTACAACTAATCTAAGTCCTCTAAGGTTCCCTAACACCGCTATTAAAGAAACATAATCTAATCTATTCATTTACCCATTTAGGTAGTGATTGATTAATATAAGTTTGCAATTCATTCCTTTACTCTTAACATTAAGTTACATGTATAATCTTACCATCAATCCTAATATTTTAACATGCATCCATGTGAGTTATCCTTTACTAAAATTATGTCATTATTTACACTATTCATTAAGTGTTCAGGTGAAAGATAAACATTCGATGGATATGCACTGCCCTATATACTTTATTATTTCATAAGCATTTGTGAAACATAGTAACCATAATCCAATATTAAATTCTATAGCCATTTATTCATAGATTCATTAGCTCATAATAGTTTTCCACAATGATATATCAAGAGATAGCACATTCATTCATAAATACATTATTTCATACTAAGTCTAATATCATTTCTTGGATACCAAAAGTAATAAAAGATACATGAATAAATACCCTAAACAATTATCTTTTCATATTGATAACATATAATATTTACCCTTTCCTTTTTATTGATCTACCCATTCCCTTATACATTGCTTTGAATTACATTGATATACATCATATCATTAGATCCAATGATTTACAAGAGATTTCTTTTACAAGAATGCACATGCATAAGCACATCTTTACATATACAATAAGAAGTCTTCAAAACTGATAATCCAAAAGGACAGGAGCCAAGAACATCCATCTGACCACAAACAGTACCTCGATATAATAAAGATTAACCACCCAACCACGTGGATCCAAGAAGATTCCACTCCCCCATGCTAGGAGATAGAGACCAAGGTCCACACAAGAAGGTAACAACTAGGATACTCCTAAGGTGATGATAGCCCTTCCCAAAACATAACACAACTAAAAACACAAGAAGATCACAATGACCAAAAAGGACATAAACCACATTGGTAGGAACTCTAAGAAACACTCTAGGTGAGTGTCATCGCATAGCCCTCACCACTTGAGTTACCCTGGTAAGCCACTATGGGCCCCAGCCCCCAAGTAGGCACATGTGGAACTGAACATCTCTCATAGGGACGAGACTGTTCGATTATGCTATCGTAATAGCACCTTCTCCCACTCCCATTCATAGCTTATACTAGCATTACCATCATGGGTGAGGCTTATCTTAGTTAATGTGTAGTACCCTTCCCATAATTTATTAATTTTTTCACTTGATTAAACAACTCACCAGTGGGTTACGCTAGTACTAGCCACTTAAGGCCCCGACCCCGCACTCTAAGCCACTCATGTAGTGTTCTTAGGTTCCCTACCTTTAACAAACATCATAAATGCACATAAATATAAGTATCATAGGTACACAAGTGTTTACAACATCAAACAATTGAGTTTAGGAAAGCACTAGTTGTCTTGAATCCTTTGGACAACCCTAAACCGCAATCGAGTACATAGATAGATAAAACACATCCACATTGCATAAAATGCATCACAAGGGATTCTCAAAAACATAATAAAATTATGAAACTCATAAAAACATAAATTATAACATCATAGTAATCTAGGATTGGGTTTAGGGGATCACTGGCTGACCCTAGTACACCTTACAGTCCTAAACCCTAATCGGGGTTCCCAAAATTATCCAAAAATCTAAAGAGGGTTCCAAAAGATCCTAAATATAATACCATATGCAAGATAAGTGTCCTAAAATTTTTCACACCCCTTAGGGTCAGAACCAAACCCTAAACCCTTCCAGAAACCCTAAAAATAAAACTGGAAGAATCCTACGCAGGTGGTCATACATACTGCACAGGTGATGCCTAGTTCTGCGCAGGTGGTCAGGATTATGTGCACTCTGAATAACAACCTCCATATTTGACCTTCCGGGTAAAACTAGATAAGATGGAGACCTAGAAAGAAGAATCAGACAGATACCTAGTTGAGATCCCTCACTTCTTTTTCTAAAACATTCCTCAAACCCATCTACCTTTGTGGTAAACCTGTTTAGTCCCTGCCCATAGGTGCAAGGTGCGGAAAGGTGACTACAAGAAGACATTATTCTAATCAAGATGGAAGTCTGCACAACATCAACAAAAGGAGGTTCTATCTAAAATCCAATACATTCTAAGGTGAAAATCCACAAAGAGGGATAGATAAATAAAAATTCATAAACATTATTCATCATAAGGTATATATTAATTATTTAATTCATACCACACAGCATAATATCAATAATAGTCATAAAAGATTTCCATTAATCACACAACTAAAGCAGATAGTAAAACAACCACATCAAAACATAGCAATCACATGAACAGGATTCTCTTTCCGGGTAGAGCCTACCTAGAGTCCTGCGGAGAAACCTTTGAAGCAATTCCAATTTCACTCCAGCCAAGCCTATTTTCCTCAAGCCTTCCAATCAATGAGATATCCTCCAAATAATTCCACTAACCTTTCCAATAGTTTCAGATATATAGTTCTCCGTATATAATTTCTCCATTCCCTTCTTCCCTTTCTACTCTCAACATCTCCTTCTATAAATATGTTCTAGGATTGGTTGCATGGGAAGTTTTAACTGATGCAACCATCCACAACTATCTTTTGGCTATTATTTTGGACATTAATAGTCTTTAGATAAATTAATGTGTAGATAGTTTCCCGAGAATGCTTTAGTTAAATTACCACCTTTGTTACTTTTGTTTTAATTTCATGGTTTAGGTAAATCTTTTTATTTTATTCTAGCTTTCACCTTAGATAAATATTAGTTACTTTTCTCTTTTAAAGTATTAATTATAGATCTATTTATAATTTCACATAATAGTTAATTTCTTTCTTAAAAATAAAAAGGCACATAATAAATAAATACATAAACACACACATATATATAACATTTATATAAGCATATTTATATAACCATATATATAGACATATGCATATGTGTGCACCCATATGCCTGTGTGTATATATATCAATGCAAATATTATTATTATAATCATGCATTACTGCATACACAAGAAAAGGCTTACTACCATGCATTTAATTCCATAATACTATCAAATTATACTAACTGATAGTCCAACCACAAAACAATATTCACCTAGTCCTAGGGACTATAATAAATATCCATAATGAATAAAACCCAAGAAACCAAAATCGGACATCAATCCATAATCAAAGGACAAATCCAAAAAGACCCAACCTAGGAGAAGGGATCAGGGGTAGGCTTAGTCTTGCGGGACCTGGTACTGTCTCCGTAACAACAACAATGATCAAGGATTTTGGGGCATGCTCTGACCTGTGAAGCCAGGTGAGCTAGGTGAATTCGATGGCCACTACCTTCAAGCATGCATGACCGAGAAGAAATACATGTGTGTTGATGTACATATTAAAGAAGACATTGCAGATAGATGATCGAGATCGATACATCATGTGGACCTCATCTACGTGAGTAACTACAACTTCATCTTGAATCATGAAGACACATACTGTATATAGACACACACTCACACACAAATAATGTGACATGAGGGTTAGAATCTTGAGCATTGGGTTAGTCAATAATTGATAATAATAATAACTTATCATAATCCTAATAAATGTCATAAATCATTAAGTGACATACAAGATGTTGGCAAGTTGACTTCCTGAGGAAGCATGACTTATTTTGTGTTGTCAATCATGGCAACAAAGTCATACTAAGTTTCTGTCAAAGATAACTTAGAAGATAAAATGACTAAGTACAGAAAATAGGATAGATAGAGAGATACAGAGATCAGCACATCAGCGCACGTGTTAGAGATCACACTAGAAAATGCATTTTATATGTATAATCTATGGTTTATATACATGCTAGATCCAAACATGCAGAGTACGGAACATCAGTACGAAAAAGTTACAAACAGATTAGTAGACCTGCAGTCTAGGAAACAGAGCATGGAAGCCGACTATAGTTTTGATTCAGCGTATATGATTTTATAATGTAATGGCTAAGAACCTTTAGTTATAAGTTTTTAATAATGTAATTAATGTTATAGTAAACACGCTTGGGCTGAATTTTTCAGAAGCATTATGTATTTTTGTTTTAGGGCGGACTAATGATTTGTTTTGGGTCGCGCCTATTCGGATTTGAAGATATAAGTATGTAACGTAAAGATTTGTTACAAGTGTTGATTATTGTGTAAGAAGAAGTTATAGAGGGAAATTATAATCAATTTAGAAGATGATATAGCTCTTTGAAGAAGTAAGAGGATCCACGCATACACAGAACTGATTAGACAACAGTGTCACTACAGTAGTTCATTTTTGATATAGTGCATATCGACATTCAGAGGGTTGTAGCCTTCATATTATTTGGGTAGTGAGCCTAGGCAGTGAGCCATACACCCATAATAGGGTTTTGTAAAAGACTCCTAATACGGTCTGACCTTTAACCAGGTCATTGTACTCAAATTGTAAAGACTGCTTCTAACAGGGCAAAGGAACTTTAACAGGTTCATTATACCTAGTACAATATTTTGTGGGTACTAATCCCCACCGGAGTTTTCCTTTGATCAAGGTTCTCCGTAATCATATCATGTGTTATGTGTTCTTGTGTTATTTTTCTTTGGATGCACATTTGATATATGTTTAATTGGCTAAAATATAAATAATTGATAAACACTGATTCACCCCCCCCCCTCTCAGTGTTTCTAACACAAGATTCATCAAAAGTAACTTTAATAGAAAAATATATCTATTTCCATCTAGCACATATCACATAACATCCTAACTGTGTTCAGAAAGGTATTGAAGGTCCTTTATACATAAATGGAGACAAACACATACATAAATGATACCTTCAGAGAATATGTCTGATATTAGAATTCTCAGGTACAAGCCGATGAAATCATTATAAACAACTTTACAAGAAAACAAGTATTAAGCTATAAGGAAATGTCTAAAGATCTTACTTCATTCAATTTAACTTGTATTAGGGTTAGAGGGTTATTACATCCTCCCCCCTTAGATTTGACTTACTCCTGGAAGTCGGAAGAGATGAAATAAACTATACATGTAAGTCTTAAACTGTTATCAAATAGAATTGTAATATTACTACTCTAGTACCTACTTTAATGACTATATGCATACTTCTCCAATTAAAGTGTTGATAGATCTTATTACAATTATAGTGTAGATTAACTCGGTTCCAATGGTAAGAGAATTTCAAAATAATTACCTATCTCATTCTTTCACTTTATGTAGTAAGTTTGTCAACAGATACTATGATTAGAGTATTACTTCAAAATTACTTTTATCAACTTGAAAATCCAAAGTATTCCTGCTTAGAAAAATGTGTGTTCTACCAATCAAAATTGTTTCTTCCTTACACAATATAAAATTTTCCTATCTATGGTAGCCAACATAAAAGTGGGAATTTATGATAACTTTTCTATTTTTGAGACACACTTAAATCCTACACAATACAACATATGGAACTTTATTTCGAATAGGGTTCTAAAATTTGCATTCCTTACCAACTATGCATGACAAACAAAGAGAGGTATATAACATTTATATTTATTATTTTTATGAAGGGAATAAAACAAACAATTGTTACTTAGCTTTGTGATCATGAAACTAAAACAATCCATACACTTACCTTTTACGATAAAGCACAATTTTATAAGAAATATTTTAGAAGACATAAAACAACCTCTTTTAGTAAGCAAATAGTAATCTTTTTCATCAATATGTAAATATACTTTCAATACTTAGGACACATACACATTCACTATACATATTTTTGAAGTCGTCTTTCATAATAATTGTAGGGTTTGATTTCCAAAACGCATTCACACCCCTAGAGGAGATCTAATCAATTTCCCAAATTTTCATGTCAGGCAGTTTCCATATAGAATTTAATCAATGTGAAACAACAATGTACAAGAGTTCTTTCAAGTTCCATATTTCATAATGATTATAGATCCATCAAGAGAGGGAAAAGCACATGATTCCTACTACTACCTTCATAACCACAACAATTAAATTAACCAATGTGCTTAACTAGAGTTTCTACCCTTTACGTATTTGTAATATTACCCTCATACACTTTAAAAATTTTGAGATAACCATATTCTTATAGCATTTATTTACCGTAACCACTTCTTTTCATATTTGATTAATCACTTAGTATTGTTAACTACTACTAAGGTGTTGATCACAATGTATATAAAACTTGAATTTGTTTTCATATAGCTCATCTAGAATCCTAACCACTCACTAGGCATCTAGAAAGACATATATTTATTAAAACAACTTTGATCATTATAATAGATAGCCCATTGTCATACATACTCTTCCCTGGACTTTCTTGATTGTTAGCTTAACTCATTTACTATGCAAATTAACATGGTATGCATGAATAATATAGCTTCTTACCACAACAGGGATAAAAATTCTTCTTCCAAGATGCAAATGTGAATTATAGCCTATGATAAAATCTTGGGGACGTAAGTCCTTCACCCAAGGGTATCCTAATTAAGCATTTACAAATTTTCCAAATATATTATTGCCTTGTCTAAACAATGTTAGTACTTCAAAACTTATTTGTTAAGAGGGAAGAGAGAGATAGAGAGAAATACACATGGAAATAAATTATTGATTCCTTACATTTCAAGTTCCTACTTCAAGAAGTCATGAGAGAGGGGAAAGAGAGGGATCATTCAAACTGTTATTATATAACAACAACCTTATTCACTCATGTGCCCTAGTTTATCCTTTCACATAATTATCTATTCTACCACCCTCTTTCATCTTTTGTCTAGAATAGGAGGAAAATTCATTTCCAAATTTTAAACCAAGATATGACACCAAACTTATCACTTCTTGTCTATGTACAATTTATTATGCATTAAATTTAATTATAAGAATAAAAGAAATTACTACCATAATCATTTATTTCATCACATTAAGGGTGCAAAAGCAATTCATTTCTAAGAAGGAAGTCAACTGGTCATTTGTAAGAAGATAGAGTGCACAAAATTTCTAATAAAATTTATTATAGGTAGGGTCGGGAGATAATATTACCAACCACACAATTAAAAACATCAGGTATCTTTTTTTTTTTACTTTTGGTTTTCCTAGAGATAACAATGTCATTTATCAACAAGACAATGACACAGAAAAGTCTAAGGAATTCCTTAACATTCTATTTATAGAAAGCATCCTTTTAACACATCATTAATCTCAGAATGCAAATCATAAGTTATAATATAACTCAATCATAGAGGAATCGGTGTACCTTTATAAGACAATGTATCATAAATACAAGAAACAAAGCCTTCATTTCCTCCGATTCAAATTTTGCTGGCATACAGATGAAAACAAAGGAGACAAAGATAAAATATTCAATGTTATATATAAGTGAGCTATGAGTCCCAGATTTCCCAGTGTGGAAACCTATGTCTCTGATACCAAGATGTCACACCCCGCCAGGGAACCCAGGAGGACAAGCCAACTAACTACTAACAGATGAGAATTTTTTTTTCTATTTTCTTTTGAAATATTACAACTAATATAAGTCCTCTTAGGTTCCCTAACACCACTATTAAAGAAACATAATCTAATCTACTCATTTACCCATTTAGGTAGTGATTGATTAATATAAGTTTGCAATTCATTCCTTTACTCTTAACATTAAGTTACATGTATAATCTTACCATCAATCCTAATATTTTCACATGCATCCATGTGAGCCATCCTTTACCAAACTTATGTCATTATTTACACTATTCATTAAGCATTCAGGTGAAAGATAAACATTCAATGGATATGAAATGCCCTATATACTTTATTATTTCATACGCATTTGTGAAACATAGTAACCATAATCCAATATTAAATTCTATAGCTATTTATTCATAGATTCATTAACTCATAATAGTTTTCCACAACCATACATCAAGAGATAGAACATTCATTCATAAATACATTATTTCATACTAAGTCTAAGATCATTTCTTGGATACCAAAAGTAATAAAAGATACGTGAATAAATACCCTAAAAAATTATCTTTTCATATTGATATAACATATAATATTTACCCTTTACTTTTTCCTAGATCTACCCATTCCCTTATACATTTCTTTGAATTACTTTGATATACATCATATCATCAAATCCAATGATCTACAAGAGATTTTTTTTACAAAAATGCACATGCATAAGCACATATTTACATATACAATAAGAAGTCGTCAAAACTGATAATCCAGAAGGACAAGAGCCAAGAACTTCCATCTGACCACAAACACTACCTCGATATAATAAATATTAACCACCCAACCACGTGGATCCAAAAAGAGTCCACTCCCCCATGCTAGGAGACAGAGACCAAGGTCCACGCAAGAAGGTAACAACTAGAATACTCCTAAGGTGATGATATCCCTTCCCAAAACATAGCACAACTAAAAACACAAGAAGATCAAAAGGACCAAAAAGGGCATAAACCACATTGTTAGGAGCTCTAAGACACGCACTAGGTGAGTGTCATCGCATAGCCCTCAACCCTTTAGTTACCCTGGTAAGCCACTCTGGGCCCCGGTCCCCAAGTAGGCACATGCGAAACTGAACATCTCTCATAGGGACGAGATTGTTCGATTGTGCTATCGCAATAGCACCTTCTGCCACTCCCATCCATAGCCTATACTATCACTACCAGAAAGTACAAGGCTTATCTTAGTTAATGTGTATTACGCTTCCCATAATTTATTAATGTTTTCACTTGATTAAACAACTCACTAGTGGGTTACACTGGTACTAGCCAGTTAGGGCCCCAACCCCGCACTGTGAGCCACTCACCTAGTTTTCTTAGGTTCCCTACCTCTAAAAAACATAATAAATGCACATAAAGATAAGTACCACATGTACACAAGTGTTTACAACATCAAATAATTAAGTTTAGGAAAGCACTAGTTGTGCTTAATCCTTTGGACAACCGTAAAGCACAATCGAGTACATAGATAGATAAAACACATACACATTGCATCAAATGCATCACAAGGGATTCTCAACAACATAATAACATCATGAAAAACATAAATTATAACATCATAGTAACCTAGGATTGGGTTTAGGGGATCACTGGTTGGCCCTAGTACACCAGACAATCCTAAACCCTAGTCAGTGTTCCCAAAATTATCCAAAACTTTAGAGAGGGTTCCAAAAGATCCTAAACATAATACCATATGAAAGATAAGTCTCCTACAAGTTTCACACCCCATAGGGTCAACCCCGGGTCAGAACCAAACCCTAAACACTTCCAGAACCCCTAAAAATCAAACTGGAAGAGTCCTACACAAGTGGAACCCTAAGCTGCACAGGTGGTAACCGAAGCTGTGCAAGTGGTTTCCCAAGCTATGTAGGTGGGGCTTTCTATGCAGGTGGTCATGCATCCTGCGTAAGTGGTGCCCATTTTTTCTTAGGTGTTCAAAACTGTGTGCACTCCGAACAACAACCTCCAGACTTGACCTTCCGTGTAAAACTGGATAAGATGGAGGCCTATAAAGAAGAATCAGAGGGATACTCAGTTGAGATCCCTCAGTTTTCCTTCAAAAACATCCCTCAAAACCATCTACCTTCATGGTAAACCTGTTTAGTTTCTTCCCATAGGCGCAATGTGCAGAAAGGTGACCACTAGAAGACATTATTATAATCAAGATGGAAGTTTGCACAACATCAATAGAAGGAGGTTCTATCTAAAAGCCAATATATTATAAGGTTACAATCCACAAAGAGGGACAAATAAATAACAATTCATAAACATTACTCATCATAAGGTATACATTCATTATTTAGTTCATACCAGACAGCATAATATCAAAAATAGTCATAAAAGATTCCCATTGATCAAACAATTATAGTGGACAGTAAAACAACCACATCAAAACATAGCAATCACATGAACAAGATTCTCTTTCTAGGTAGAGCCTACCAGGAGTCCTATGGAGAAACCTTTGAAGCAATTCCAATTCCACTCTAGCCAAGCCTATTCTCCTCAAGCCTTCCAATCAACAAGATATCCTTTAAATTCTTCCACTAACCTTTCCAATAGTTTCAGATATATAGTTTTCTGTATATAATTTATCCATTCCCTTCCTCCCTTTCTACTCTCAACATCTCCTTCCATAAATATGTTGTAGGATTGGATGCATGGGAAGTTTCAACCGATGTAACCATTTACAACTATCTTCTGGCTAATAGTTTGGACATTAATAGTCTTTAGATAAATTAATGTGTAGATAGTTTCCGAGAATGCTTTAGTTAAATTACCACCTTTGTTATTTTTGTTTTAATTTCATGCTTTAGGTAAATCCTTTTATTTTATTCTAGCTTTCACCTTAGAAAAGTATTAGTTACTTTTCTCTTTTAAAGGATTAATTATAGATCTAGTTATAATTTCACATAATAGTTAATTTCTTTCTTAAAAAAAAAAAGACACATAATAAATAAATACATAAACACACACATATATTAAACATGTATATAAGCATATGCATATAGACATATGCATATGTGTGCACCCATATGCCTATGTGTGTATATATATTCATGCAAATATTATTATTATAATCATGCATTACTACATACACAAGAAAAGGGACCATGCATTTAATTCCATAATACCATCAAATTATTACTAACCGATAGTCCAACCACAAAACAATATTCACCTAGTCCTAGGGACTATAATGAATATCCACAATGAATAAAACCCAAGCAACCAAAATCAGACGTCAATCCATAATCAAAGGAAAAATCCAAAAAGACCCAACCTAGGAGTAGGGATCAGGGCTAGGCTTAGTCTTACGGGACCTAGTATTGTCTCTGTAACAACAACAATGATCAACGATTTTGGGGCATGCTCAGACCTATGAAGCCAGGTGAAGTCGATGCCCAGTACCTGCAAGCCTACATCACTGAGAAGAAATACATTTGCATTGATGTACATATTAAAGAAGACATTACAAAAATATGATCAAGATCGATACATCATGTGGACCTCATCCATGTGAGTAACTAAAACTTCGTCCCAAATCATGAAGACACATCTTGTATATAGACACACACACACACACACAAAGAATCTAACATGAGGGTTAGAATCTTGAGCATTAGGTTAGTCAATAATCGGTAATAATAATAAGAATAGTAACTCATCATAATCCTAATAAATGTCCTAAATCATTAAGTGACATACAAGAATCATCAAAAGTAACTTTAATAGAAGAATATATCTATATCCATCCAGCACATATCACATAACATCCTAACTATGCTCAGAAAGGTATTGAATGTCCTTTATACATGCATGGAGACAAACACATATATAAATGATACCTTCAGAGAATATGTCTGATATTAGAATTCTCAGGTACAAGCCGATGAAATCATTATAAAGAAATTTACAGGAAAAAAAGTATTAAGCTATAAGGAAACATATAAAGATCTTACTTCATTCAAAAACTTGTATTAGGGTTAGAGGGGTATTACACTTAGTTTAGCTGACAAGAAAAGTATTGAAGGGATTTATACAGCCGACGTGATCATATCTTTTGAGGAAGATACATATAGAAGTTCATTTGTGATCGCCAAAAAAAAAGTGAAGATAGAGACAGAAGAAAAGAACAGAGCAAGATGCTAGCTATATTGGGATAGTAAAGCTATATCATTCATCATTTGAAGATCTATGTGAAGATGTAGAGAGTGTATACAATTCACTAGAACTGATCAAGATAGCAGGTCTACTTAACCAGTTCAATTATCAGATATAGTGTATATCTATTTTGCAGAAGGTTGCAGCCTTCATCATTTGAGCAGTGTGTTCTTGGATAGTGTGTCCTCACCCATAATAGGGTTATTTGTAAAAGAATCCTAACAAGGTCTGACCCTTAACCAGGTCACTATACTTATTGCATTGTAAAGATCAACTCCTAATAGGGATCATTATACTCTAGTGCAGTTCTTTGTGGGTGCTAATTCCCACTGGGATTTTTACCTATTTTGGTTTCCCCGTAACCAAAATTGTGGTGTTCTATTCTATGTTATCTTGTTGTATTTATGCTTAATTTTATTATGTGCTTAATTGGAGAAAAGAATTAAAACTAGTAGATAACTTATTTCCCCCCCCCCTCTCAGTTATCTCTTGGGACTATTCCTAACAATTGGTATCAGAG
>MU227000.1:64655-109810 GCA_018584345.1 Thuja plicata
TATTTGATCTCAATGTGTTTTGTCTTTGCGTGCATCATAGGGTTCTTTGACATATTGATAGTGCTAGTGTTATCATAGTGAATAAAAATAGGATAATCAATCTGAATACCAAAGTCTTTAATCATCTGTTTGATCCAAACCATTGTTGAACAATTCAGTGCTGTTGCAACATACTCAGCTTCTATTATCGACTGAGAGATATAGTTTTTCTTCTTGCTTGTCCAAGTAACCAACCCATCTCCAAGAAATACTTCTCCTCTTGAGGTACTCTTCATGTCATCAACACAACCTTCCCAATCTGCATCTGTATACACATGAATTTGTATATTCTCTGAGTTAGGATACCATAAACCATAGTCTATAGTCCCCTTTGAGTATCTGAATATTGTTTTTATTTCTGTTAGGTGATTTTTTTTAGGTTCAACTACAAATCTTCCAACAATGCCAACTACATTGGAAATATCTGGTCTAGATTGAGTAAGATATATGAGTTTTCCAATCATAGAATTGTATAGTGTCTTGTCAACTACTGTGGAATCAACATCTTTAGAAAGCTTGCTTCCTGTTATCATGGGGGTCCTTACTGGTTTGCAATCTTCCATTTTGAAAGTATTCAATATCTCCTTCACATACTTAGATTGATTTATGAATATGCCTTTGTCTGTTTGTTTTACATTCAATCCCAAAAAATATTTGATAGGTCTAATCATGCTCATTTCAAACTCACTTTGCATCTCTTTGGCAGATTCTTCACTAAGTTTTTCATTACCTCCAAAGATAATGTCATCAAAAAAAATAGCAACAAGTAGTAATCCTTCAACTGTCTCTCTCATTTGTAATTTGGGATTCTTCTTGACCTGGTTTAGGATTGTTGCATGAAACATCAATACAATCAAACATATCTTCAATAACTATGTCCTTACTGATAGGTCTAGGTTCATCATCAATAATGGGAGCACATTTATAGTATCTTTCTTGAATCATAAAATTCTCATCAATATTTACATGAGTACTTTAAATGACCTTCTTCAATCTTAGATTAAAACATTTATAGGCTTTGCTTTTAGTAGAGTAACCAAGAAAAATACCTTCATCACTTCTATCATCAAACTTGCCATTACTGTCATCTCTCTTGATGTAGCACTTTCTTAGTAGGTACATTACCAAACCAAAGTTCATAAGGTGTCTTGTCTGCACCTGGCCTTAACTGGATTCTATTGATAGTATAGATTGTTGTATTGACCGCATCTCTCCAATAGGTATGGGAAACCTTTCCTTCAATCATGATAGTGCACGCTGTGCCAAGTATTATCATGTTCCTTCTTTCTGAAATCCCATTTTGCTTAGGGGTTCTAGGTGCACTTAACTGTCTTTTGATTCCATGTTCTTCGCAGTAATCATAAAACTGGTCAGAGGTGAATTTTCCTCCTCTATCAAATCTCAGACATTTTATCTTTAATCTAGATTCATTTTCAACTTTAGCTTTGAATACTTTAAACTTCTCAAAAGCTTCAAATTTGTCTTTTAAGAATGCAGCCCACATCATCTTGGAAAAGTCATCAACAAACAAAATGAAACACCTCTCTCCATATTATGATCTTGTTTTAGTGGGACCACATAAGTCTATATGCACTAGATCCAATTTATTTTATGTTGAGTTCTATTTACTTCTAAATGAACTCCTTGCATTCTTTCCCATCACACATTCCCTGCACATAGTATCAACTAGACTTGCAATACTTGGAAGGTCTCTTACTGCCTTTACATTACTTATCTTTACTATGTTGTCAAACTTGATATTGCAAAGTCTCTTGTGCCATAGCCAATTGTCATCCACTTTTGCAACAAAACAACTTACTTCAGAGTTAAGCTAAAAAACATTACCTTTGGTCTTTGATCCTAATGCAATCATGCCTCCTTATTTTTTGTTGATAATACATCTATTGTTCTTGAATTCCAACTGATATCCTTTATCTAATAGTTGTCCAACACTTAGTAGGTTATGATGCAAACCACCAACATAAAGAACATCATCTATCTTGTTATTTCCATCTAAGGTGATAAATCCTCTTCCTATGATAGGTTTGGGAGTTTTATCTCCAAATCTAACCATATCGCCTTTGTACTTATCTAGATGTACAAATTTGTCTTTGTCACCTATCATGTGTTGTGAACACCCGCTGTCAATGATCCAGTTAGTTCTGATGTCTGCTTTGGAAACTAATGCTAACTCTTGTGTTTTCTTTTCATCTTCATTATCCATTTCTTCAAGAATTTTCTAGATGTCTTTAATGGAAATGAATATAATTTCATCTTCTCCTAATTCATCATCAGTTAAACCATCTTCAGCATGATAGCATTCTTTAGTATATTTGGGCTTGCAATCTGATCTGAATTTCTTGACTCTTATAGGAAATTTGGATGCAAAGTGGTCAACTTTGTTGCATGAAAAAGATTTGAATGGTAGTTTTCCTTCATATTTCCCTTTACCTTTTCTTTCCTTCTTAGAAATCATAGCAATGATTTCTTCTAGTTCAGTATCAACTTCTTCTTTTCCATTATTACTAGAGATGTTCAAGGATTTCTTACCATGGACTGAGGCTTTGAAAGTTGTTTCCATTTTAGGTTCTGTCTTCAATCTTGATATCTCAAATGCAGATATTTTTCTAATCAGGATCTCTCTTTTGAAGTCCTTTGAGAATTGCATGGTTTCATCCAAGATGTTAATCTTGATTTCATAATCTACTATCAATGTGGTCATCAATTTTTCCATAATATCATCCTCTGAAATTTCTCCATCGTTGTCCCTTATTCCTGATACTACTTCATTAATCCTTTGATTGTAAGCTCTGATGTTCTCTTCAGGTAGAATCTCTAAATTATTGTATCTTTTCTTCCATGTCTTTCTATGCACATTCTTTTCTTGGATGTCTCCTTCAAACATATTTTCTAAGTATTTCCAAATTGAATATGTTTTTTCTACCTTCTTGATCTTAGAAAATTCACTGTCAGATAGGGCACTGATTAGGGCTTTGTTAGAAATTTCATTATGAGTGAATACTTCTTTTTGTTTATTTGTAGACTCTTCTTCTACAAGGTCTTTCAAAGTATGGACATCAATTGCATGAGTATCAATCTCATAGATCTCAAAATCAATGCACTAAATATGTGTAATCATTTTGTTTTTCCAGTCAAGATAGTTCTCTCCATCAAACTTAGGACTCTGTTTCCTCAAGTATGCCATTTCATCTACCTTAAGCTGTTAGGATTTCTCTCCAAGGCACTTGGCTCTGATACGAATTGTTGGATTAGTCCCAATGGATAATTGAGAAGGGGGGGTGAATCAGTTATCAGCTAGTTTAATTCTTTTCTCCAATTAATTATAGAATAACATTAAGCATTAACACATTCAGATAACACAAGATAGAACACAACAATTTTGGTTATGGGAAACCAAATAGGTAAAAATCCCAGTGGGAATTAGCACCTACAAATAACTGTACTTGAGTATAATAATCCTTGTTAGAAGATCTTACAACCCTATTAGGAGTTGATCTTTACAATGTAATAAGTACAGTGACCTGGTTAAGGTTTGGACCCTATTAGGAGTCTTTTACAAATAACCCTGTTAGGGGTGAGGACTCACTATCCAAAAAGCTCACTGCTAAAATGATGAAGGCTGCAACCTTTAGTAAAATAGATATACACTATATCTGATAAATGAAATATTTGAGTAGACCTGCTATCTTGATTAGTTCCAATGAATTGTAATCTTCTTCTGCTTATTCACATAGATATTCAACTTTTTCTATCTAACTTTCTACTCTGCTCTGTCTTATCTTTTTCACTTCATTTTTCAGTCTTAGCGATCACATTTGAACTGCTATATGTATCTTCCCCAAGGATAAGGTCATGACGGCTTTAGGAAACACTTCATCAACTTCCTTGTCAGCTTAACTAAGCATGCAATCAAAATTAGGACCGCGCAACTCAAGATGAGTGGGCATGTCGCTTCACATAGTTGGCTCTACCAAATTAACTCAAATATCATGCTTCTTTTAAAACACCTTTAGCACCTTTGGATAATCATCATTAACTCATAACTAAACATGAATACAAACACACATATCCTGAAGATACGTGCAACTCAAGAAACAATGTAAAAATGTCAGCTCTTAACAAATGATCTTTAGAAACTATAACTGCCAAAACGGATTAATATAACTCCACTGAAACTACATATCTGAATTTGCGTAAATACACATAGCAACCAAAAAATTTCTACACCATGGAAATAAACATGCAAGGCTCCAAAAAATCTGTATAGACAATTGCATATAAGACATCGTTGTATATTATATATTGTCATTAATGAAAAACATACAATCAACAATTTGCACAGTAGCAAATCTCCAACAGTATCATGCAATAACCCTGAACCAAGTATACAGGAATCATAGATTGCAGATGAGAGTGTCACACCTAAAATTCCAAAATACGCATCTAGATACCATTCAAAAGAAGACATCATTGGAGATCAGAGCAGTAAAGTTTTGACAAGATCTAGAGCAAAAGGTTCAACCGTTGGTGAAGATGTATGTTTACTTTCAGAAATTGAACCCTTAAGTGTTGAAGATGCTTGTAATGATTCAGATTGGAAAAATGCAATGCAAGAAGAATTAGATCGAGATAATTAAGAATGACACATGGGAATTGGTCCCTAGACCTTGTGAAAAAAATGTGATTTGTACTAAGTGGACATTCAGAAACAAAATGAATGAAGATGGTATAGTGATAAGAAACAAAGCAAGATTGGTATGCAAAGGATATGTGCAGAGAGAAGGAATTGACTACTTTGATACATTTTCCCATGTGAGCAGACTAAAAGTGATTAAATTGTTTTTAGCTTATGCAAAATTCAATAACTTTAAAGTATATCAGATTGATTTCAAGTCAGCATTTATGAACGGTGACTTGAAGGAAGAAGTTTACATAGAGCATCTTGAAGGATTTTATTTATCAAAAAAAATAGACATGGTATGCAGACTAAAAAATCCATCTATGGACTTAAAAAGGCGCCAAGAGCATGGTATGAGAGACTTGATGGCTACTTGACAAAGATTGGATTCAAGAAGGGAGAAGAAAATTTTAACTTATTCATAAGAAAGACACCTGAAGGATTATTACTTGTTTCTATTTTTTTTATGACATTATTTTTGGAGGTAATGACAAGCTTAGTGTATATTTTTCCAAAGAGATGCAGAGTGAATTGGAAATGAGCATGACTAGACCCATAAAATACTTTTTGGGATTAAATGTAAAGCAGACAAATAGAGGTATATTCATAAATCAGTCTAAATATGTGAAGGAGATTTTGAAGACATTCAAGATGGAATATTACAAGCCAGTAAGCACTCCCATGATAATAGGAAGCAAGCTTTCTAAAAATGATGACTCCACAGCAGTTGACAAAACACTATACAAGTCTATGATTAGAAAACTCATATATCTCACTCAATCTAGACCAGATATTTCTAATGTAGTTGGCATTGTTGGGAGATTTGCATCTGAACCAAAACAAAATCACTTAATGTAAATAAATAGAATATTCAGATATTTAAAAGGGACTATAGAATATGGTTATGGTATCCTAATTCAGAAAATGTAGAACTTCGTGTGTACACAAATGCAGATTGGGTAGGTTGTGTTGATGAAAGAAAGAGTAGCTTAGGAGGAGCAATATTTCTTGGAGACAGGTTGGTTACTTGGACAAGCAAGAAGCATAAATATATTTATCAGTCAATAATAGAAGCTGAGTATGTAGTAGCATCATTGAATTGTTCAACAATGGTTTGGATCAAGCAGATGATTAAAGACTTTGGAATTCAGATTAATTATCCTATTGTCATTTATTGGGACAACACTAGCATAATTAATATGTCAAAGAACCATGTGATGCACGCAAAGACAAAACACATAGAAATAAAATATCATTTTCTAAGAGAAAAAAATGCAGAGTGAGAATTGAAGTAATGTTGTTATCATCAATGGTGTCGTCTCCGAACACTCATCTACATGCGCTACCATCGTAGACCTGATCAAAATAAATCCTCTCTCCATGGGTTGGGATCCTCAACAGTTTCTATGCATCCTCTGGCGTGATAGTAATCTCGCCGAGGGGTAGATGGAAGGTATTATGGTCAGAGTGCCAATGCTCTTCCATAAGTTTCAATAAACTTTGGTTTAGCTAAAACTGAGGGAGATCAAGAAGGAATCTGAGCCCACATGTCTTGATAATATGTCTCTCTAGAAAGGTCATCTCGTCGACCATATCAAACACCCAAGACACTACATTCCATACATATAACTTACGGTAATGTGCCTAAATTTTGCAAACAAAGTGAAGTATATTAGTATCTTTCTATTGGTGGATCATTCCAAGGAAATCGAACATATTAAGTCTATCTTTGCTCTTTTTGAGCGCATCAACCTATTGTTCCTAACCTCTAGATCTTGATTTGGGATCAATTTGGAAATTTCTTTCAATCAATCTAATTGCCACATCAACCATTCACTGGTATGATTATTCTAATATCCTAAACACTAATTAACATCATGGAATCACATATTTCTAGCTTGGAAATCAATCTGGTCATCCAAATGATCAATCGAAGACAATTTGTTCTATCTAAACTCAGGTTTTCATCAAAAATCATTATAGGCATCCCTTGATTAAGTGTACGCATCATTTCATGCTACGCATCATTAAAAATATCATACACATCATTCAAAGTTTTGGAGGCGTTGCTTTATAGCATACACGACATTTGAAAGTCCTAGGCAGCATTTAAACTTTCGTAGGCGGTATTTAAAACTTAATTTTGCAAAGGGTGTCATACGCGTCATTAAAAACATGGGATGCAAATTTTAACCTAACTAATAGGCGTCATTGAACACTTTGTATGTGTCATTTAACTGCATGGAGGCAACATTTAACTACCCTAGGTGTTATTCAAAAGTTCCTACCTGACATTTTGCTAAATCTAATCTAACAAACATAAATTTTTTGCAATAAATGCAATAAAAAAGAGAAATAAATGCACTAGGAAGGTTCAAATCACTCACTGGAGGTTCGTAGTCAAGAGGTCTCTGATACTGGCACTTTCTCTTGAACCGATGCTATTGAATAGGGACCACCATTGCTATCAATCACAACAGGATCAAAGAAAAATCTCAACACTCAAAAGTAAAAATGAATAGTAAATTTGGGTTTTTCAACCTATTTAAGCTATTTTGACCTAATTTTTGAGAGATTTTTACCCAATGTGACCTAAATCTGCATTTTCTGCAAACGGGGGCATATGGTGATCTTATCATCATTATTATTAATGTTTTCAGAAATGAAATCATTTGGATATGCTTTTTACATCAATCTCATCATATTTTGCTTCTGGACATCAAAATGTTTTCATTTCTGAGGGGGCATATATCATTAGATCATCAAATCAAGATTCTACATCACATTTTATATCAAATATGGGGCATTAAAATTTCAAACTTTTATCTGTGGGGCATTCTGCATCTTATCAAAATCAGGTTTCACATCAAGTTCTGCATCAGGTTTTACATCAAGTTCTGTGTCAGGTTTCACATCAAGTTTTGCATCAAGTTTCACATCAAATTTTTCATCAAAGTTTCACATCAGGTTATCAGTATCAACATTAGAGTTTTGCATCACAATTTCACATCAAGTTATTAGTATCAACATCAAGTTTTGCATCAATCAATCAATCAGCATCTAATCTGCATCAGGACATCAAGTTTTCTTTGAATTAATGCACTTTTCACATCAATTCAAAGAGGGGCATTTGTACACACCTCAAATTGACCAGGTGTTCTTTAATCTCAAAATCTACAAATCTCAGCCAATTGCTTCTAAATCTCATCAAATTACATCAAAATGGATCAAAATAAAATCAAATGGACATTTATCAATTAAACTAGGATTAAATCAAATAAAATCAAAGGATTAATTAATAATGACATCAAATAATCAAACATCAGCCTAAAAGGGATCAATCAAATTATATAATTGATTTTAAACAATTAATTTTATAGTTTTAAATCAAAAAACAAATTGAACATATTCCCCTACATGGCTAATTTAATTAATTGATTGAATTAAATCAATCCTAATATCCTTCAACATGAATTTGAGAAACCAATGAGAATTGAGAACACAAAGCACATGGATCACTCATAAATTTGAATATCAATCACTCAAATTTGTCCATTTGTCCCAACCTTTGAGACAAACATTTAAATTGTCTCCCCATTTGAAACCATCTCAAAGCCTTTCACTTAACCAAGGCTTAATCATAATCAACTCTACCCCCTACCCTTGGGAATTTTCTATAAATACAAGTCATTTTAAAGCATAATTAATCCTAGAAAATTTGAATGCATAGCATCATTACTATAGGAAATTTGAGAGCAATTAAGAGCATATCATGAGCATTTGAGTTCCATTTTCATATCATCTTGAGAGAATTGAGCTAGGTTAGGCATTAGTTTATCGATTTCTCATTCTAGGATTGTCATTGATAGAGATTAAGGCTGAGAGCTCTATTGACAAAGCTTAGATAGATATCCATGGAATGTTTAGTGATTTGATTGCAATTCTTTAGCTTAATTTGCATTATTCTTCCATAGAATTGTAGTTAAATAAATCAATTTCATGAAGGTGTATTAATTCACACACAACTGGTCCTAAGAAACAATGGTGGCTTGAGCATTTCTCCACTCCTCGTCCACGCTTGAAACACTAATGATAGTGGGGTGATGCGGCAGGGTGACATGTATGATCCTCTGCTTCAACACCTTCTTGTCCATGCACATTTGAAGAAATTTTTTCTTATGGGAATCCAGTTTATCGATGCAGACCACTAACATGGCCTCAATGTTAGCCATTAAAGTGAAATCCTTAGTGGTCATATCCTTATTATCTCTTATCGCTGTGATTTCTTGTTCAAACTCTTGGGTCATTTCCTCTTCCCCTTTAATGCTTTGGTCTCTTTCCGCCATCAAAGTGATGTTCATACACTTCAAATATTTTTGCATGGTATATGTCAGTCTTTTCAGTTCATTCAATAGGTAGGTAGATCCTTCATGCCCTGACTTGATAATTGAGTTCTTCCACTCAATGTTTTTAATTGACACACATAGAACATCATCATCCAGACCTGGGATGGTCTTTTCAACGAGGAATTTAGTTACTCCATAATTTTCAATTTCATTCACCTGTTTCATCGCATTAGCCTATTTATTTTTCTTGTTTTCTCATTCAACTAACTCTGTTTGCATCTCAAAAATTAATGTTGTAATGGTTTGATGAGTTTTACTTAGTTGAGTGATGTAACTACCCCCACATTGGATCATACACTATGTCCACTTTCTACACACATCACCAATGAGCTTATTCATCTGGCTGTCATCAAGGGTTTTTCTGATCTCAAGTAAATGGGGATAAAATTATTGGGGCATTTTAGTTAATGGCATGGGACTAGGGTCCAAAATTTCCTCTATGATTCTGCTAGTTTCTTGATTGCGTCCTTCAACCCTTTCATATTTAAAATTCCTTTGGAGTATCTTTTTAGTTAAAGTTTCTAGATGTTTTTCATCCACTGCCCTAGTTGTAGATCCAAGATCTATCTCTTCAATAGTGTAGTAATCAGCTGTGACCTTGGTGATACCTTTATCATTTTAGGAATTGCATGTTCAGTGACCTAGTGGCCTATTTTTTCATCAATGTTGATTCTGGACTCAATTCTGATCCTTTTTTGTTTCACTACAGCTCCCAAACACTTTCTGACCATATCTTGCGCTAGTAGAGTGATAGGAAGAACATTCCGCTTTCGACTGATTAATGTTTCTAGCCACTTAAGTGTAGGGGAGGATATTCATAGGGGGTGGTCATTACATGTGAACAACTAGGAGTCACAACAACTAAAAAATCCTCACTATCACATTGGTTATCCTTCTAGGCTTCAGCATCTTTAGAGGGTATATTTTGAGTGTTCTTATCTGATAGTGAGATGTCCATTTCATCTAGGTTGATCACTTCTTTCTTCCTAGCTACTTGAATGTTTTCTTTCTTGGACCTAATTATTGTGATTTGTGTAGACATGATTAAATGAGGGACACTCTATTTTATGGACTTGGACTTATAAATTTTCTTACTTTTAGTTTTTGAAGGACTTGTAATAGAAACATCAATTTTAGAAGACAAAATATTATTTTCTGTAGGGGAGATAATGGAATATCTTCATGCATTATGTCTCCACTGAATAGGAGGCTTTTTTTTGGAAATCCACTCCTCATTTATTTTGATCACACTAAGTGTTTTAATGTGAATTTTGTCTCTTTCTTCAATACTCTAGTCTATTTTAGGCAATGACAATCCTCTAACCTTAGATTCATACTGACCATCAATTACCTCTTCACCTTCTTCTTCTTCTACTCCTATGATATCAACATCTATTCATGGGGTAATAAATTGGCTAAGAGTGAACCTCGACCACCAATGCCTTCTCACTTCAAATTCATCTATACAATTCTCCCAATAATCTTCCATTTGAGGGAGGCGCTGAAACTTAGTTGGTAAACTACAATGTTGGGTTACGTATCTTCTTTTTTCAAAGTATTTCCTTTCTTAAAAGGTTTTTAGCTTCAAATTTTTGAATTCCAACTCCATATTGAGGGCATTAGAGGAAGTATTGCATGTGTAGAATATTTTTTCAATGAGGAAGCTTGATTTGGCTCTGCCCTTTTTCTCTTTTACCCCTTTATGAACATGGGCTAATTGACATCCCACTTCAATAATGATGTGGCTATTTAAGAAATATCTCAGGAGCATAAATGGTTCTCCATCAAATCCCATGACCCTTATATAGGTGAACCTCCTAAAATGGGTGAAGAAGCTTCCATAAGTGTTTATGAAAATTTTGGCTTCTTTTGACATTCTTTGTTCAACATTCCCCTGTATTTCATAAACCAACTTTCTGGGAAATATACCATTCACTTTCATGAAGTTGTCTATGTAAAAATCTCTCTATAGGTAGGGGTAATAGTCATACAAATTCATATTGGGAACATGTGATTTATGGAAGAGACGGTTCCGCTATCTAGTACATGTCAGAACATAGAATAAATAGTAGGTCATATAGAAACTAGATCTTCCTAAGAAATTGTCCAATTGATAATAAATATTGTTTGAAATACTATCAGCCCAATCAATAAATTTCCACCCATCTACGGTTATCTGAATGTGGAAATACATCTAGTCTTACCAGTAATACGCATGTTGGTTCTCCTTGATTCTATTCAAAAATATTACTAATTCCCAAACCTCTATCTTAAAATTATCTATAGTAAGGGGCTTGGATAGTTTAGACCCTCCTTTCTTTGGTTTCAACAACTAACTTTGAGCGATCTCATTCCTATAAACTTGCATTTTTCTGAAGAATACATACTTAGAGGAGGTTGTATTCCAACCCTCATAGGGATATTTTTCTAGAATACCGATTGCAGTCAAAATGACCTCTTTGTTTATGAAAACCAATGGGCTTCCATCTATATTTTTAATACATTTATCATCCCTACTATAGCACTTAGCACATTCCAATACCAATTCTAGGAACAAAGTCACCATTGGAAATGTCGTGGCCTCTGCTAACCCACTCTGGACTATCTTTTCTACCATAGAACTCAGGACAAGATTTGTAATCTTGTTTCTAATTTCCTCTAATGCCCCTAACTGTATAGTTGTATTGTTGCACTCTAGAAATCAACTAATTAAAAAGAGGTAAGCCAAAAATTTGGGAGTGGGGTTTTCATGATGTACTCAGGAAATAATATAAAGAAAATAGAATAGAGAATTGCATAATTTCTACCGGCTTTTAATCTCAAATTCACAAACAACTTCAACTTTGAAAAAGAGTGCTAGGAGAAGGGAACTAACCTATAAATTCTTCTAACTTCCCTAAGCTTTGAGAAGGAAAATGATACCTCAACTACTTTGTTACCTTTGTCTACACCAGAAGAACTTTACAGTAATAAAAGGAAGAACTAAGCACCACTATCTATTAACCAATTCTTCAAAAGATTGTAGAAAGATTTGCAATCAATGATAATGTTCCAGGCAAAAGGTTTAATAAATGATGGAAAGAGGTCTGGTTGATTGTAGAATATGTTTTCATGCTTCCTCATGTGTGAGATGTCGTTTAAATGTCACTTCTTATTATGATTATATCAGTACCATGTGCAGATGTCATATCCTTCTGCCAACTATCACTTCCATCACATCATCGCCGCCTTTTCCTCCTCTAGGCTTGAGAGCAGCCATTGAGGTTTGATCTTTGAACTAAAAAATTTCAATTTTTAAGTTCAATTGAAAACAAGACATGACTGCCCCTTAGTGTATTTATAAAAAGATAATGTGAAGGGAAAAAGAAAAAAAAATTGATGATGCCCCAAACAAGGTACACGATGAGGACTACGATTGAACCTTGAATTTTGAAATAAGAGAGTTCATGGTTCAAATTTCAATGGAAAGACCAACTATACAATACATGCCCATTGTTTCATGTAAAATGAAAGAAAGAAAAAACATGCTACGGGGAGAAAATGAACTTTGAACCTTGAACTAAGAAAGTTCAAGATTCAAGTTCAGCTGAAAAGAAGGAAATACAAAAGACAAGAAAGACTATGGTGACAAAAGACCTTGATGCTGGAGAAGAAAAAGATTAAGGGGGATACTTGTGAATGAAAGGTCAATGAATAATAGGTAAGAATCAGTGGTAACACACATCCACTTGAGTAGGATTGTGTAAACCAAGTAAACCTAGTATCTAGTTGCATTTTCATGATGACCTCGTGGCTAGAGAGCTTGGATTATGGTCAATCACTTAGAACCCTAAGGTGAGCTTAAGATGGGTTTTGATGGGTTAAATGAACATCCAAGGTTGATTTTGTGTTATTTTTAGCAAGCCCAATAGGTATACCTATGGGAAAGGGTTAGTTTTAACACTACGAAAACTCATAGTTGACTTGTAAGCCCTTCCAAACGCTGGTTTTTCAAGATAGATGAAAATTAGCTTTTGGAAGCATGGTCTTGGATAGACAACCCTCTATTTGAGTGTAGGTTACTTGTCCACTTTCAAAAGAAACCATTTAAGGATCCATTTTTAGAAAGTGTGTAATGTTTTATGGAAGACCATCCAATGGTAGTTCAAATTTTTCCCAAGGAGTTGGAAAGAGCGTGTGAAGCCTTTTAGAGAGGATTTTGGAGAACCATTTGGTTGTTCACACACTCTCCAATTTTGGAGATAACTACAGTTAGTTAGGAGAAGAATGAGTTGGACTGAAGGGATATCTTCATCAACTCTCTCATAATAAGATTGGATTGAGCTATGTGGTTTAATTTTTCTCCTTGCATTTACTCTTGTTAGTAGTTTCATGTTATATAATAGAAAAGGAAGAAAATAATATGTTGCATGTTCTTGAATTCTTTTCATGTGTTGTAAGTGAATGTATTTGTTGTAAGCTTCTTGGTTTCATTTTGTAAATTTTCTTCATTGTATTTCTTGTATGTTTTGGGAGTGAAATGCCAAACTAAAACTTGGGAGGGAAGAGTATCCTTTGGGCGAAGGGTAAGTTGGACAACCATGACTGTAGAGTCCCTCTTCTTGAAAGAGAGGGGAAAAGGCACATATTATGGGGTCTTTGTTGCTAATTTTTCTTGTATGTTTATGGGGTTCATAAGGGTGTTTGAGTTGAAAAATGGGGGTCATAAGGGTTTTATAGTTGTTTATATTGTATGAGTTGTGTCAAAGCTTTGTCAAGGCACACATGTTTTCTTATATTTTAGCTTCTCCTTATGGTACATGGTCCACCTTCACTCCTTGAAAAGTCATTTAGTTACTATGTGTTTACTCTTGGGTTGGGAGTTATTTGTTGGGATTTGTTATAAATTATCATCATGGTTTTTGGTTGTGAATGTTACCTAGTTTGGTCTTGGTTATCCTAGCTCGGGGGTGACCTTGTAATAGGCCTATGGTTGGGAGGTGAGCCTCCATGGTCGCTATGGTTATTCCAGGTCAGTAATGTTACAAAACAAAAGAATGGAGGAATAAAGAGAATGTACATTGTTCTTGAGAGTTATACATTAGATTTGAGTTCTTATATTTTAGAGATATTCAAAGTTGTACAAGATTTACGTCTCCTTGTATAGATAGTCTTCCTTTAAAATTTGTTTGTTAGCATAGAGAAAAAAAATATGGAGACTGTAAATGTTAAATATTAGCTGGAAAAGAAAGTTGGTTTATTGTAACTACATGTTGGTGGAAAAGATATGGAATAATAAAATAGTTACTCTCATTGTCTTCCATTATGTGCTTATGAAAATAAAATCTAAAAGTTTTATCTTGTTGGTATGGTGCTAAATATTACATTGTGGATACAAAAAAATAAAGTAAACATTTACTCTTTCAATGCAAGTGAATAAATGTCAAGTTGTAATATTTTTAATCTATTTTTTGTTAAGAAAGTTGTTTGAGAAACTATGTTAAAAAAAGATAAAAGTAGATATAAAAGTATAAATTTCAATCTCTTAAATTTGTTGATTAAAATAAGAGTTATAAATTTACTACTAGTCTAGTCAAATAAAAAAATAGAAGTTCATATTACTTTCAGTTGGTGTTTTCTTTTTAAAATCAACAGTTAGACAACATGCAGGAAATAAAATATTACCTATCTCCATAAAAAAACAAAATTATAAAATATATGTTAGAGTTAGCCTTTCTTTTATATACAAAAAAATATATAAATAAGTTTCTATGTTAAATACAAAAAATGGTTAAACATGTCTGTTCTTTTAAAAAAAAGTTCTTATAATAAAAAAAATTGTTAAAGAAAAAGTGTTTTTAAAAAAAAGAAGGCAGCATGGGTGGGTGCCAAAACCCTACCCCTACGAAGGCGAGGGCTCAATCTCCCCACGTGGTGAGCTTCCACGGGTGGATGAAAACCCCGTTGATCCCTACCCCAGCTATGAGCGGCATGACCGCCATAGGGGGGTTGTATCGGCCCCCAACAAAACATAAAAACACAAAAAAAGCTTCATCCCTACATAGAAAAAAAAGACACACACACACACACACACACACACATATTCCCCATTTCTAAGATGTGTGTATATCCTATAGTATACACAGCAATTCATCCATCCTCTTTCACCAGCACAGACAACACATACAAAAAAATTAGAAAGGAAAGAAAGACAAATTAAGAAAATATAGAATAAAAAATCCTCACCCAACCCCTCAATTTGGATTAGGGTTAGGGTTGGATGGAGAGGGGAGAGGAAAACGGAAATAAAAAAAGAAATGATATTGTAATATGGTTTGTAATTTTCATATTAGGAAATATGAAGCCCTAGTTAGGATTAGGAATGACATGATTAAAATATCATTTAATTTGAAATCTAGTGTAAAAGTCATTTGGGAGGGAATTTACTTTTTATTTTTTAATAAAAAATTAGAAAGGAACTTTTTATTTAACAAGAGCAGACTTATCTTTTTTAAAGGATTATTTAATTAGCAAAGTAGAATTAAAGTAATGGGGAAAATTTAGAATTAATGGGGAAATTTTATAAAGCTAGAATAAAAGTATATTAATAACATGTTATTAATTTAATGACATGCTGTTAAATCATGGTTGAAAATAACATGTCGTAATAAGAATTAAAATAATTCTAAAATCTAAATATTCAAATTAATCAATTATTTATATGGTTATAATTGTTTAAAGGAAAATAATGTGAGATGCTTAATTAATCAATTAATCGATAAAAAAAGAGAAAATTTATTAGATTACAATTAATCTAACTTAATTAATAAAACCTAGTTAAGGAGGTAAAGTTATTTGTTTAAACAACATATTATTAAAATATAATATTTAATATTTTTTGATTTAAATGTATCATTTAGTTTATAAGGGGTAATTGGAATGACGCAATTATTAATGCCATAAGTGGTGTAGGAGCACCTAGGCTAACCTCTAAGCCCTAGTATGTTTTGGCTTGTAACTGACCTTAGCCAAGTCAGTGTGTGTTTAATTTTGACCTTAGTAGGTCTTGCAAGGTGTGTTGCTAGGTGGATTGATAATTAGTGTCAAATCCAACCTAGTCTAGTTAGTTTACTTTAATGCATAATTTTGGCTTGAATAGGGAAAATGAGTCTTAATGGGTCCTAGAGTCAGTTAGTATTGGGAAAGTGCCTGAAAAGGCCTTAATGATGTATATTCCTCATACCAAGCATAGTAGAGGTCATAAAAGTTAGTTTCAAGCATTTATGTAAAAGATGCTACAATGTTGTCATGACAACATTTTGCATTGTTGCAATGTTGCATGCAACATAGACAAAATTTGGATTCCTCGCAAGATGGAGATGAGAAATCAATACTAGTGGTCTAAAATGGTGGAGGAAGTACCCTAAGATTCCTGAGGACTCATTTCCGGAGGCAGATTGAATGTAAGCAATTTTTTGAAATAGTAAGAAGCTCTACAATTCTGGGTTTTAGCAATATTCGAGCATTTTTTAGTTACAGAGTGTTTAGATGGATTTAATTGGTCAAAGTAGTGTTGGATCTGTGATAAGTAGTTAATTTTAAGACTTTTCCATTCAGTGTGCAAGTACTGTAGAGTTGATTTAGTAGTATTTGTAAATTGATTAAGATTTAGGGAGTTTGTTGGTCCAGTCTAGAGTGGTTTGTGTTTCCATGGCTCCCCCATGAAATCTAACTATGGGAATCTCCTAAGGGTGGATGAATGGATTAGGGGAGCCTATGTATAGTGTAAATATGCAAGGAGAGGTACTGAAGAGTCGATCTACTATTTTTAAATTTATGCCCTAGGAGAATAAGGTTTGTTCTGTTAGGGGTGTAGCATAGTAAGAATCAAGTTCCATTGCAAACGAGTGTCTGAGGGAAAGAAAAAAAGTGTGGTTCTAGGATCCTTAGGGTCTAATTGATCCCTACCTACAATTCTAGATCCTATCCAATCCATTTTGACACATTCTCTAGCAAGAAATTAGTGTGTCACTGTCAATGCTTGAAAATAGGCCTAAAAGACCTACATTTCAGGACAGTGGTGTACGGATGGTTTGGGAGCTAAAACCTTGAAAATATTGAAGGTATTGGAAAATGGTATCCAATTCCTAGGTTTTCTTTTAGGGTTGTGTGGAAGTTTTTTACAAGAATCAAGAAAAACCTTCTGGATAGGGCTAATATGGCTACTAGGCCTAATAGGTTCAAAAGCATTGTGAAGGTGGAACTCGATCACTTTCGAATAGAAGAACCATTCAAATGAGATTAAAAATATGTCATATGGATGTCTTGAAGGAAAACATGTCCTTTGTAGCACCTATGAAGATGTTTGTGAATACTTGACCTTGGAGTCATCCAAGGAAGCATAGAGACAAGGAGTACTTTCAATGGTGGAAATCTTTCAAGATTGAGCACAAAGCAACTAACTCTTAGTGTGGAGTTAGAATAGTCTTAGGGTGTGAAGACTCAAGAATTTGGTAGATTATAGAAGGGAATTGGGATCCTAGGTAAGACTGAGGCAAGTTAAGACCTTAGTTGAGTAGTGCCAGCCAATCTTGGAACTCTTCCATCAAATTGGTATCAGAGCCTCTTTTGATCAGGCTTTTGGTTAATGTTGCAGTCAAAAGAATGAATTGGAGAATCAATAATGGCGACTAATGCTGAGCTAGCTAAGAAGGTAGATGAAAAATAAGAGGCGAATAGGCTACTCTGAGATCGGTTGGCTCAATTGGAGAAAAAAGTGGATGAAGTTGATGTGAAATCAGATGAAGTGAAGGACAAGATTGAAGGGAAAGGCAAGGAAATTGCCCTTGAAGATGAGATCCCTGAAGCTGACCCTATCCTTAATGTGGAGCCATTCCTGAGAGCTCTAAAAGCTATGAGTGGAAAATAATTGGAAGGAGTTCCTATTTTTAGTGGAAAAATGGAACCAGAGGTAGTCCATGATTGGATAAAGGGACTAGAAAACCATTTTGAGTGTGATGGTATCATTGAGGCTCAAAAGGTGAAAGTTGCAAAAGCTAGAGTGAGAGGGTTTGCACTCACTTGGTGTAAATTCATTGAAGATGAGAGAGAAAAGGAAGGGAAAAGGCCCATTGCTTCATGGAAGGCTATGGTTAAAAAAGTTAGAGATGCTTATATCCCTGAGGATTATGAAATCCAACTGCAAAAAAGAACACGAGGTCTAAGGCAAAAGGACCTAGATGTAAACTCATACACTAAATAATTTTAGAGACTTTGTATGAGGTCAAGAGTAGTAGAGGATGAGAAAGTGAAGGTAGAAAGATACCTTAATGGAATTAAGTGGACCATTCAAGATGAGATGAGTCTTTTGACCCTATACAAAGTTCATAAGTGCCACCAAATTGCTATCAAGGTGGAAGACAAGTTAAAGAAGAAACAAGATTCAAGCACCTCCAGAGGAAGGGGTAGAGGAAGAGAAAAAAAGGATAAAGAGGTGGATATGGTGGAAGAAACACTAAATCTAAAGTTCAAGTAGAGACTAAGCTCACTAAAAAATGTGAGGGAAAATTCAATAGGGTAAGTTCAAGTAGAGGGAGGAACTCTAACAATAGAGGAAGAGGCAGTGACAAAGGAAGAGGTAACTATTTTGCCAATATGAAGTTATATCACTGTAATCAGTTAGGACATCTAGCATATAGGTGTCTAGAGAAGGGAATTACTTCTCAAGGAAGTGAAAAAAGAGTGAACTATGTTCATGAGGAGACAAGTAGTGGAAACAAGAACCCTGAAGTGCCTTTAGAATCATAGGAAGGAGAGAATCTCATGATAAGAACTCTAATCAAAGAGCCAGCGAAGGAAGAACTCAGTCAAACGAGATCACTGTTTAGAGTAAAGTGTAAGATGAAGGGTAAAGTGTGTAGATTCATCATAGACTCAGGGTCCACTAACAACATAGTATCAGAGGAGGAAGTCATCAATTTGAACATGACAAGGATACCCCACACGAGTCCCTACAAGGTCACTTGGTTAAACAAAGGAAAACATGTCCTTGTGAATGAGCAATCTTGGGTAGAATTCTCAATTTGGAGATACAAGGATAAAGTTTTATGTGATGTCTTACCTATGGACGCATGTTACTTGCTCCTAGGTAGACCATCGAAACTTGATATAAAGGCCATGCATGATGCAGTGAAAAATTCATACTCCTTCAAGAAGGACAATGTGACATACAAAATCCAGTCACTTTTGGAGGATGTAGAATTGAAGAAAAATGGTCCTAATGTTCTCATGGTGAATGAGAAGGGTTTCTTAGAATTTTGAAGAAGGAGAAGGAGTTGTATTTTCACTGGTGTTAAAGCCAAAGGAAGTTGCAGACAAAACAGAGAAGAGGGGAGAGCTACCTAAAGAAGTCCAAGAGATGTTAAAAAGATATGAAGGTATAGTGAGTGATGGACAACCATCAACCATACCCCCTAAGAGGTTTCTAAGCCATCAGATAGACCTAATACCAGGAGATACCCTACCCAAAAAGGCAACCTATAAAATGAATCCTCAATAGAATGAAGAAATTGCTAGACAAATCCAAGAGCTCCTAGACCAAGGCGTTGTAAGAAAGAGAATTAGCCCATGTTTCATGCCCACAATCCTAGCACCTAAAAAGGGAGTAACTTGGACATTATGTATAGAATCCAAAGCAATCAATAGGATTAAAATAAGGTATAGATTCCCTATCCCTAGGATAGAATACCTAATGGACTATCTAGGAGTAGCAAGGTACTTTACAAAGATAGACCTAAAGAGTGGATATCATCAAATCAGGGTAAATGAACGGGATGAGTGGATAAATGAAGGGGATGAGTGGAAAATAGCCTTCAAAACCATAGAAGGGCTATATGAGTGGCTTGTAATGCCATTTGGACTCTCAAATGACCCATCTACATTCATGAGGTTGAGGAATGAGGTCCTCAAAGACTATATTGGAAAGTTTGTAATAGTTTACTTAGATGATATACTCATCTACAGTAAGACAAGAGAAGAGCACCTCAAACAATTGGAAATGGTTTTTAAGAAATTGCACAAGGAGAAGTTGATGATCAACTTAGAAAAGTGCGAGTTCATCAAGATAGAGCTGGTATACCTTGGTTCTTTACTATCTCAAGGTGACCTAAAGATGGATCCAAGAAAAGTGGAAGAAATTCTCAATTGGCCTAATCCAAGAATAGAAACAGAGGTAAGGATTTTTCATGGCCTGGCCCAATATTATAGAAAGTTTATCAAACAATTCAGTGCAATTTGTGCTCCCATGTTGGACACTATTAAAGGAGGTATGAAGACTAAGTTTGCATGGAATGAACAAGCTGACCATGGTTTTGAATTGTTAAAGAAAAATATTTCTACACAACCTATTTTGTTTTTTCCAAGCTTCAAAAATTTATTTACAGTGGAATGGGATGCCAGTAATCTGGCAATTGGTGCTTTCTTAAGCCAAGAGGGAAAACCAGTGGCTTTCCATTCAGAGAATTTGAGTGAAGCTAAGAAGAAATATTCTTCTTATGATCTAGAGATGTATGATCTAGTTTAGGCACTGAGAAACTAGAGGCATTATTTGCTTCCAAAAGAGTTCATAGTCTTTTTAGAAAACCAAGAATTAAGTTTCTTGAACTCCCAAGAGAAACTTAGTCACAAGCATATCAAGTAGGTTGAGTATCTGCAAACATACACATTCAATATCAAACACAAGAAGGGATTGCAGAACAAGGTTACAGATGCCTTGAGTAGAATAGCCTTGACTATCCACGAGATACAACTATAGAGCATGGGAATAGAAAACTTCAAGGATCTATATGGTGATGATGAAGACTTTGCAGACATCTATAAGGTATGCCAAGAATATAAGAACCACTTTCATAGTGAATATTCTTAATATACTTTGCAAAGTAATATCATATTTAAAGGAAGTCAATTATGTGTCCCTAGAGGGTCTATAAGGGAGAATTTGATTAAGGAGAAACACAATGGTGCATTAAGTGGCCATTTTGGGGTGAGTAAAACACAAGAACTTGTTCAGAGATTTTACTTTTGTCCAAAGATGAATGTTGATATTTGGAAATATATTGAGAGTTGTAGTGTGTGTCAGAAGGCCAAGGGAACATCTTCTAATGCTAGCCTATACCAACCACTTCCTATCCCAACAAGACCATGGGGATGCTTGAGTATGGACTTTGTAGTTGGGTTGCCTAAGTCAAGATAGGGAATGGATAGTGTCTATGTAATAAAAGATAGATTTAGTAAGATGGCTCACTTTGTACCCTGCAAGACAACCAATGATGTCATTCAAATAGCTTCTCTTTTCTTTAAAGTGGTAGTCAGAATACATGGATTTCCCTTGAGCATTGTGTCGAATAGGGACACCAAGTTTATGAGTCATTTTTGGAAGAGTCTATGGAAGAAGTTGGGCACCAACTTATCTTTTGGATTTTCATACCATCCTCAAACCGATGGCCAAACAGAGTTAGTAAATAGGAGTCTTGGTAGTCTCCTAAGATTCTTAACAAAGGAGTATGGTCAGACATGGGACCAACTCATAGGACAAGTTGTATATGCCTGCAATGATACTGTGAACAAGACTACTGGTAAGAGTCCTTTTCAAATTGTGTATGGCCTACACCCTAGAGGAATTTACGAGCTTAGATAACTAAAGGATGGAGTAAGAGTGAGTGGATATGCTTAGGAATTTTCCTACGCTATGCAAGAGGTCCATGATACAGTTAGGAAGACACTGATTGAAAATACTGAGAAAATCAAGAGTAAGGTGGATGAAGGAAAAAGGGATGTCCAATTAAAGGTTGGGGATGTAGTGATGGTAAACCTCAACAAGTTTATACTAAAAAAATAGATCCCATACAAGTTACAGATGAGATGAATTGGCCCCTACACTATACTCGCAAAATATGGAGCAAATGCTTACAAGGTGGAGTTACCACAGAATAGTGGCTTGTCACCTATCTTTAACATTGCAGACTTGGTCTTATACAAAGGACCAATACCTGATCTAGATTAGATCTTGAATGAAGTCATCCAAGAGGTAGAAGAACTCCATTTTCCATCTACACCGATCAAGAAGGAAGATTGCATACTGGAATCTAGAATTTTTAAAAAAATACTAGAATGAAGGAATAAAAAGAACACCTAATGAAATGGAAAGGACAACTAGATGCAGATGCAACATGGATAAAGGATTTAGAGTTCAAAAAGCTGGGCATTGACTTTGACTTACTTAATTCGATGATGGATTGAATTATTTCACTTAGGGAGGATGGTGTAGGAGCACCTAGGCTAACCTCTAAGCCCTAGTATGTTTTGGCTTCTAACTGACCTTAGCCAAGTCAGTGTGTGTTTAATTCTAACCTTACTAGGTCTTTCAAGGTGTGTTACTAGGTGGATTGATAATTAGTGTCAAATCCAACCTAGTCTAGTTAGTTTACTTTAATGCATAATTTTGGCTTGAATAGGGAAAATGAGTCTTAATGGGTCCTAGAGTTAGTTAGGATTGGGAAAATTCCCAAAAAGGCCTTAATGATGTATATTCCTTGTACCAAGAATATTAGAGGTCATAAAAGTTAGTTTCAAGCATTTATGTAAAAGATGCTATAATGTTGCATGCAACATAGACAACAATTGGATTCCTCGCAAAATGGATGTGAGAAATTAATTATAGTGGCCTAAAATGGTGTAGGAAGTATCCTAAGATGCTTGAGGACTCATTCCCTAAGGCAGATTGAATGTAAGCAAGTTTTTGGAATAGTAAGAAGCTCAACAATTATGGGTTTTAGCAATATTCAAGCATTTTTGAGTTACAAAGTGATTAGATGGATTTAATTGGTCAAATTAGTGTTGGATTTGTGTTTATTAGTTAGTTTTAAGACTTTTCTATTTAGTGTATAAGTATTTTAGAGTTGATTTAGTGGGATTTGTAAATTGATTAAGATTTAGGGAGTTTATTGCTCCAGTCTAGAGTGGTTTGTGTTTCCATGGATCCCCCATGAAATCTAACCGTGGGAATCTCCTAAGGGTAGATGAATTTTTTAGGGTATCCTATTTATAGTTTAAATATGCAAGGAGAGGTACTGAAGAGTTGAGTTGCTATTTTTAAAGTTATGCCCTAGGCGAACAAGGTCTGTCCAGTTAGGGGTGTAACAAAGTAAGAATCAAGTGCCATTGCAAAGGAGTGCGTGAGGGAAAGAAACCAAGTGTGGTTCTAGGAGCCTTAGGATCTAATTGATCCCTTCCTATGATCTTAGATCGTATTCAATCCATTTTGACACATTTATAGAAATAAATCAGTGCGTCACTCTCAATGCTTAAAAATAGGCCTAAAAGACCTACATTTCAAGACAATATTGTACAGATGGTTTGAGGAGCTAAAACGTTGAAAATTGTTAAGGTCTTGTAAAAGGGTATCCAATTCCTAGGTTTTTTTTTAGGGTTGTGTGGAAGTTTTTGACAAGAATCCAGAAAAACCCTCTGGATAGGGCTAATAGGGGTACTAGGTCTAATAGGTACAAAAGCATTCTGAAGGTGGAACTCGATCACTTTAGAATAGAATACCCATTCAAATGGGATTCAAAATATTTTATATGGATGTATTGAAGGAAAATGTGCCATTTGTAGCACTTGTGAAGATGTTTGTGAATATCTGAGCGTGGAGTCATCCAAGGAAGCATAAAGACAAGGAGTACTTTCAATGGTGGTAATCTTTCAAGATTGAGCACAGAGAAACTAAATCTTAGTGTGGAGTTAGAATATTCTTAGGGTGTGAAGACTCAATACTTTGGTGGATTATAGAAGTGAATTATGATCCTAGGTATACTGAGGCAACTTAAGACCTTAGTTGAGTAGTGCAAGCCAATCTTGGAACTCTTCCATCAATAAGGTTTAATTTATAATAATAAAAGTATATTAAGAGTAAAAGTAAAATCCTATGAAGAAGATAATTCAAAGATATTAGCTAATAAAATTAACTTTAATAGGATATATTAAATCCCCTTTATTGAAAAATAGTTAAACGGGTCAAATGTTTTAAACTAGTTAAGGGTAGACACCCTAGTTGAACCTTAATGGTTAGACTTATTCGAGGGATGTTGACAAGTCGGTATTTTCTTGTTCATGATTCCCCTTGATCTTTAAATCAACCATACCTAGTTACCTTAATGGATTATATATACCCAACTTCATTGTACCATCTATAGTAAACTTAGTCTACAATTTAACCTTATCAATTTATAACATTAATTAATTTAACATGTTTAGAAAAAAAATATTGGTGTGTTTTTTCCCTAGATTTTGGGCATGAAAAAAATTGTGAGTTGTCTATTTGTGATTGTATTCAATGTAAACATTTTCTTAGGTTTTCATGTGCTTTTACTTATATACACTTTGCAATTTTGTATTCTTCAACATATTATTCAAAGTATACTTTTCTATCGGTGTAATCATTGCACCTTCTTTTGAAGCAAGTCCTAGTATTATATTTTTTCAAATATTGTACTTGTGTGTGTGTGGGGCCAGGGGGGGTTGCAGGGATTTAATTAGTGATTGGTCTTTACTAGAAATAATTAATTCATTGGGAGATTGTTGTGGAAATTTTTAGATGTACATATTAAGTAGTGTTTTTGGATTCTTAAGTACTTTTAGAAATATTTTTTTATAACAAATATTCTACATTTGAATGTTTCTCTTCAACGTGAGGAGAGTTTGAAGGTTAAGGTGTTTCTAAGTTAAATTTTAATAGTAAATTTTAGAGGACACATAATGTAAAAAAAATGGCATATTTATGAAGATTTGATATTGTTTTGATGTCAAAGATTTTTTGAGTGTTTGGAAAGATATAAATTGATATGATTTTCATTTTTATACTATAGTTGGAATTCATCTAAAATATTTATGCAAATTCAAACATTTGAAGTTGTTCATCTATAAATAATTTGTTATTAATAGGATAATACATTTCATATGAAAGTGTTATCTTATGTTACTTCCCACCTTTTTCAATCCCCTTCATGTCTGCATATACATGAATGTGGCTAACTTTCCAAAAAAAAATTGTACCTCCTAGTTGCATGGCTCTCAATGACCTCCTAGAAGAACCAAGAATCATGCTACTCATGGGTGTTTTTGTTAGATAACTGAGAGGAGGGGTGAATCAGTTAGTTCCAGTTATCCTACAGACCCAAAAAATCCTAGATGTATATAAAAAAAATTTCAAACAAATAAATCAACTTGGTGAAATATAAACTATGATCTCAAACTTAATTACTGAGTAGCAGTAAATAAATATTGTGATTACCAATCAAAGAAGATAAAGTAATGTGTAAAAAATAAAAAAATCCAACACAAATACACATTAACACATAGATTTTTAATGTGAAAACCTGTTGATGGGGGTTTCTGACCAGGTCCACCAACAGAGGTAAGTTGTCACTGGGTACCGGGATACCGGCCAACTTCACCTGTAAAGGTTGTCCAGAGAAATGAGATTCTCCAGGCCTTCAAGCACGTGAGAGTCAGGTCTCGATGATGTAGGAGCTAAGTTGGGCATTGTGACTATTTTGCTCAGTAGGATAGTTGGTTATCTCGACTCATCTTCTCTGGGGATTTAGGAAAGTGGGGTTTTCTGCAAGCATTCATTAGTCACCAAATAAACTTCAAAAGATAAGACAGGGTTAGAGAAATTCCATCTACCAATAGTCATGCCAATACATTTAAAACATCAAACCATGCTCTAACATGCTACACTAAAATATTGAATGCATGCACAACCATTAGTTCATACATATTCAATAGCGAGGAAAAAGAAGGTCATTAGTCTACTTAAAATATCAGAGCAAGGGACATAAGAAACATACAACATGAAAAGGATTAAGTCAGAGATCAAGAGACCAATAATAGCATTGCCAGAATGCTTCTTTCTTCATTAATGGTGTTCCAGTGTCACTGGTGAGTACATCAACAACTCCAGGGGAGCATCTATCTACTGAAAGATTCTAAATACTAAGGATCATTGAGCTCTACAACTACGAGAACTGAAAACTAAAAATTCTATAGCTATGGACTGCAAAATCATCAATTTTGTCGACCCTCGTAATGAGGTCAGACTTATTATTTATACACCAGCTTGCCCTAAAACTAACCTAACATAACTTTACACTCAACCAATAAAATACAATTTATGGTGGCCAGTACTACCTACACCACTCTACAATAACCTTGAGAAGAGCAGAGGTCTGACATGTTAGAAGAATGAGACAAGAAAAGAAGTATGGAAGAATTGGCCTCGAGAAGGGAGCCAGAGGGAGAGTAAAAAGAAATCTGATCCCTCAGGGATTGAGGCTACATGCCTTATTAATGGAAAAGTGGCTCACTATCTCTAATGCACCAGGTGTTATGCTGGGACGGTGCCTTGGGAAGACCACCTATCATAACTGATCCTCGAGCTGACGTTATTTTTTGGAGTCACCCACTTCTTGACATCCTTATTAACTGTATGATAATGACCAGTCGGCTCTGAGGAACCTTGATGCAGGTCATCCAAAGAATATAAAACTATGGATCTGAAACTCTGGGATCCAGGAGCTTAAGCTCAAAGAATAAAGAATACAAAATATGCACGGTCGATGGAACATCTCCAAATTCTGGAAAACATCATTGCTCCTTACTGCTTTTGAATTCTTCTAATACTTGGCTTATGCCTTCTTCATCTATGTCCTTGATGTTGTTCCATCGGCCACGGACAGCCTCCAACTTCTCTTTGAATTCTCTAGCACCATTCCAGAATTCATCCACCATCTTTACGACATCATGTGCCTAGATCATCATCTTGGATAACCTTGATAACCTGCCCTTGTCAAAATCTCTGACAACCGGATAAAGGGACTCCATTCACTCATCAAATTTGCTGAGGATGTAGTCCTCTGGGGTGCATGTTTCAGTGGTAAAGGGGTCAACTTGTGACACCCCTACCACAAATGGCTAAATAGGGCCAAAGGATATTGAGTCGCGGTCACCTTCTCTTTTAAGGCCTTAACAAGTTCCTTGCATACCTTGATTTTGAGGCCAAGTCTAGAGTACTGGGCCTGGAAAGAATCATATGATTCATCTCCCAAAATTCCCACCTCTGTGATGGCTTCTTCTTTGGCACTGAAAATTTCATCCAAACCAGCCTTCCATTTTTCATAATGCTCCAAGTCCTTGTTCCATACAATAGCAGAGCCATTTGCTTGGCTGAGGAGAATGTTGATCTAGTAAAGATCTGGGAGGGACACCAATAGGAATTGTCTTATGGCAGCTATTTGCTCAATGACCCACCCGCCCACAGCCTGTGCCTTCTTCTTCATGGCCTAGAGAGAATCCACGTCGCCCAGTGCAAGAGGAAATCTAGAGGAAGAGGCTTCCAGATGGATCTCGGCTAGAGGATGTGTAAGTTCTGCCAGAAGTGTGAGGAGATTTGCATTGGTTTCTCTTTCCTCCTTTAACGTATGGCCTTGTTTAATGTATCAAGCCTCTACTGCTTTGGTGGTCTCTCATAGTAGGTCCAATTCACCATGCTTATCTCTTCTCCCTAGTGCCACTTTTGTAATAGTGTAGCCTTCAGGCCTTATAGCTGTTGCCTTTGCATCTAGAGGAGGTGTTGCAATTGTTGTAACTATACTTCCTATTGGACCAGTCTGGCAGGTATGGACTGTCAATGCCTTCTTAGGCTTTTAGGCCTCTACATTTTGGGCCATCATCTCATCCAAGGAGAGTGGAACACCTGTCGCTACCGCTGGGGCCTTCCTCTTTCTTGATTCTACCAGCCATTATGGCGGCTGGGGCGGCTTCACTGTTAAGACATGGGTATTTTGATTCTCTTCGGAATTCGGTGGCGCATTCCTAGAATGTACAGTGTCATTGATCTTTTTCTCCTTTTCTTGTTCTTGTTCCTTTTCCTTCTCTCTGGAGGCCTCATTATTTTCTGTTGTGTTGGTATCTTCTTTTGTGATATCTAGGGCTTCTTCTCCTCTGGTATCAACATCATCTATATTTTTGGGGATTTCCCCATCCTTCTTAGCATCAGTTGATTCAACATTTATATCTTTGGGGATTTCCCCATCATTCTATTGTTGTTGTTCTTTGGCCTTACCAATTTCATTTGATGGAACATCTTCCTCTACTGGGACATCTTGTCAAGGTGGGTGAGGTCTCTGGTCAAAATTTAATAATGTAGTTGCCTTTACTACCTCACCAAATGTACTCTGGGGCAACTAGTCATCCAGAGTAACCAAAGGCATTTGGAGCATGATAAATGGAGGTACGGTTGATCCCATGAGTCTGGTTTCCCCAATCATTAGTTGCTCATCTATGATTTTTGTAGGTTCATCCTCGGTCTCTTGAACCAGTGTCTTCTCCTGTTGGGGCTCTTTTTGTGTTTCCTCCCAGACTTCCTGCTCTACAGAAGCTTCTGGTTCTAGGACTTCCTCTTCTTCTAAGGGGATATCCTCTTTCTCCTAGGTGACGATCTCTTCCACTGCATTATCTACATCCTCATGGAGGTTCATGAGCTCATCTGCCCTGAAGAAATCATCAAAATCATCATGTGGGGGAGAGAAATAAAAAATATTCTCAAGTTTGGGGGAGTCCAAACTGACATCAACCGGAGGCAGGTCTGGTATACCGAGGCCGGAGGCTCCACTTGGAGTGGGGGTCACCTTTTTCTTCTTCTTCCTTAGTAATGGGACCCTGGTATCCAAAATACTTGTAGAATCTGCCTCAGTTACAAGGAGGCTGGAGGACATTTATGCACTTATCTACTGGCTTGCCAACCTCGCCGAGTCCATTTTTTTGTAGCTGTACCATTATGGGGGTTAGGCCATAGAGAGGTACCTTAGATGGGGTATCTTCTTTCTCTTTCCCCTTGCTTGTGCTGGGTCCAGTGGTGACAACGGAAGTTGAAGTGAACCTTCAAACAATCAGTCCCTTTCGGGTGCTCTTGGGACACACCCAAGCAAAATAATCATGACTGGCCTCCATAATGGGGCTGCATACTCCTATAATTGTTAGATCTTTTGGGGTGGCCCAATCTACCAGAGGGAGATCTAATGTGTCTAACCCTTGTTGTTTATATGCTAGGTTTTCTAGCAGCCCTTCATCTGAAAAACCCTTCAGAAAATTTTGAAGGTCAAGCATTTTCATTAGTCCTTTGGACATCCATGAATGTTGACGGGCCCAAAGGTCAAAACTATCTTGACACTCCACCCAAAAATCTTCAATGTCTTCCTTATGTGGCGGGGATGCCCGGGGACGTGCCAAGGCAATCTTCTCTAAAGGATAATAATTTTTCCTAGTGTGGTGGAATTCCACCAGTCCCAAGCTCTTCAACTCACTATCTACCTCCTTTTCTATGGCAAGGCTTCACATGACATAATCCCCACAAGAAATTGGGAATGGGACATTAGTGACCTTCTTCAATGTGAAGAAGGCATGCAGCTCTAGGATCTACCAGAAGAACTCCAAAAGAATGATTTTATCCCCAAAATATCGGGGAAGAAGATAGGGTTTACCGTAGAAGCCAGTCACCCAAATGTATGTGTGTTGCTGGAACTGAAAAAAATAATGGTCATAAGTACTGATGAGGTTCATCACCTCCTGCAATAACTGGTACCCAAAGTCTCGAGTAAGTGTCAAAATATTTTGGTAAATGAAGGCATCATTTACCCTATATAAATTTAGGAAACTGAGTTCCCACTGGATCTGGGGATAATCATCCCATGGTGGTAACTAGCCCGGCCCGTTCCCAAGATCGCCCACTATTCCTAAACTTGGGAAAGCCAGACTCTGTTGGGTCAGCGCCCATAGCACGTAATATGTCATATAGAATTCAGAACTCTGGATGATGTGCTTCAGCTACATGTCCACATGATTGGCTATAATAGCAGCCCAATTGAAAGTATGGTTGCGAGTGGTGATGCAGTAAAGAAAGTAGTACATCCATGCCAAGAAATCCTAGGCATGGGGTTGTCCAAAGATCCTGCATAAAAATATAATTCCCACCTTAATGGGCTCTTTAAAATCCCCACGAGGAATTTCCAACTTCATCCTTTTATGGTCCCTCTTTGGGGACCTCAGCCACTGAGTGTTGAGATATTTCTGGGACATGAGAGCAGCTTCCTCAAACTCTTGTAATGACTTGGCCCAGTTGATGATGAAAGACCCCTTGAAATGTGGAATCCCTAGCCTTGAGGCAAAATTTGTTGCATCTAGATTCACAATTATCGCTAGGTATTGTAATGGCAAGGGATCGACAAGAAGAACAGTCTGATTAGGTGCATTGTAGAGTGTTTCCAGCTAGATTATTAGCTCCAGTGATTGCACCGAGCAAGGAAAATTTTCAGCGTTAATAATGCTGGAGGCGGTCAAGTGGGTGGCCATGCTATCTCCGTCGACTTCTAGTTTGTATATGGCTTGAATTAAGCCCTGCATTTTAGCCCAAAGTATGGGCTCTATTTCTATTATTTCCCACAATTTGGAGTCCACCTTGGACCCCATGAGAACACCCTCCTTATTGTATTTGGAGGTTAGTGGTATCCTAGCCAGCATCTTTTCAACCTTGGTTTTTGTGGTCACCCTAGTGGAGGTAGTAGGTAGCTTCGGACTATCAGGAGGAGTGATTACTTCAGACATCTTGATCAAACAATTTTCAACCTACAAGACTGGAGAACTGTTAATACATGATATAATAATAATAACTATATGAATTCTGGGGAAATCATCACCATTTTGCACCTGTCCAAAAATGTTAGCATACGTCAAGAATCCCATAGTATTAAGACATACATGAGTTGGATTATGATAAACACCCGAGGGCTCTAGGGTACTGGACTAAGTGACAAAGATGGAATGAAGACCTAGGGGAATCCCAACACCTAAAGTTTAGAAGAGTTAACCATTGTCGACATGACCAGTAGGAAGTCATACTCGGCTGACATGGGTCGACACGTGGCCATGTGACAGGCAGTGTAAAGGGTATTAATGGTGACAAGTGGGATGACACAGCGGAAATTGAATGCCAGATGGGGTGGGATTTGAATGCCCACTTGTGGGAAATTAATCCTACTATTAAGATGATAGGACAGAGGAGAAAGAAGGTCGCCATGGCTCGAACTAGCGAGGTGCCGAGTTTGAATCGTGGTGACTACCTCTCGACGAGATCAAAAGAATGGTTCAAAACATGATGAAGCACGGTGAGATAGGAAGGATGGAAGGATATACACTAAGATATAGAGAATTAAATCTTTACAAGGGCCAAAGCGCAGCTCATAGAACAATGTGACATATACACAACATCTAGAGAGTATTTACATAAATTTACATGGTGTACAGAGGAACAAAAGCTATCCTACAACAATGTACAATATATACATTATACTACAACTACACAAAGGGTAGACAACCCTCTGGAAGAGCCAGCCAAGAAGCAAAATGTGAAGGCAGAAACGAGAACACACAAAAGCAAAAAAAATAAAAATGAGCACAATGGAATTAAAAGACAAAAAACCAAAGAAACAGAGAACCAAAGAAGGAAAAATGAAAGCCAACCTGGAAACATGAAAAATGTAGGGAATGTGATCACAAGGAGCACTCTGCAACAAGGTCACCTTTGAATAATCATGAGCAAGCACCGTAAATCAATGTTCAATTAGCCACTAAACATAGGGAGCAATTTGTTGTATAATCTCCTTAATCACCTTAAAATCACTCTGAGTGCTCTAAGTGTTTTAGTCGTGGTAAATGTGAAAATGATAGGAAACTTGTATTTATACCCTTAGGGTAAAAATAGGTTGCATTATTTCCACAAAATTTGGAACAAGAAAGCCTCCAGACTCTGGGCCTACAGACTCCATGCGACCAAGTCTTCCTGCAAAAGAAGATGTGATGGAAGAGAATCCCAGACTCTTGGATCCAGCTCTCGAAAGAACAAACAAACTCTGGGACCAGGTCCCGAAGACACAACAAGACAAGAGAAAAAGAAAGACAACCCTCGCAGAAGCAAATTCCAAAGGGAAAACAAAGAAAACAAAAAGAAAACAAGGGAAGAGAAAAAGAAAAAAGGGGGAGCCAACATTTTTCCTACAAAATGTAGGGATGGGTATGCAGGGCATAACAAATGGTGACTATCTGGGATGGATGCCTTAGGGCATTTGAGAACTTTAGAATCTTTGGTTAGAAAAACTGGAATAAATCTTCCCCTGAAGCATTTTGTTTCCAAGGCATGAGGTGTCTAGGAAAAATGAGATCATCGCGTGATTCAATCTTTTGGTTGTTTGTTAGCTATGAGGTGTGTGCTTCGAAAGAAAACCAATACGACAACCTCCAGGAGAAATAGAGAGTAGGCACTAACAAATCAAACCAAAGTCATCATATCTTTCATGGTTCCCCTGGATACTTGTGACACCCCTACCACAAATGCCTAAAATAGGCCCAAAGGATATTGAGCCATAGTCACCATCTCTTTTAAGTCCTTTATCAGTTCCTTGCATACCTCAATTTTGAGGCCAAGTCTAGAGTACTGGGCCTGGATAGAATCATATGATTCATTTTTCAAAATTCCAACCTCTGTGATGGCTTCTTCTCTGCCATTGAAAATTTCCTCCAAAATGGCCTTCCATTTTTTGTACTTCTCCAAGTCCTGCTCCCATACAATAGTGGAGCCATTTTCCTAGCTGGAGAGAATGTTGATCTGGTAAAGATTCAGGAGGGACACCACTAGGACTTGTCTTATGGTAGCTATCTACTTGATTATCCACCCGTCCATAGCCTATGCCTTCTTCTTCATGGCCTAGAGAGAATCCAAATTGCCTTATGCAAGCGGCAATCCAGAGGAAGAGGCTTCTAGATGGATCTCGGCTAGAGGTTGTGTAAGCTCTACCAAAAGTGCAAGGAGATTTGCATTGGTTTCTCTTTCCTCCTCTAACTTCTAGCCTTGTTAAATGTACCAGGCCTCTACTACTTTGGTGGCCTCTCTCAGTAGGTCTAGTTCACCTTGCGTATCTCTTCTCCCTAGCGCCACTTCTATAATAGTGTAGCATGCAAGCCTTATAGCCACTGCATCTGCATCTGGAGGAGTAGATGTGATTGTTGCAACTGTAATTCCTATTGGACCAGTCCAGAGAGTATGGACTATCTGTGCCTTCTTAGGCTTCTCGGCCTCTACATTTTTGGCTATCATCTTGGCCAAGGAGAGAAGAACACCTATCGCTACCGCCGAGGCCTTCCTCTTTCTTGATTCTACTAGCCATTGAGGTGGTTGCGGTGGCTTTGCTGTTAAGACATGGGTATTTGTATTCTCTTCAGAATCCAGTGGCGCATTTCCAGAATGTACAATGTCATCGATCCTTTTCTCCTTTTCTTGTTCCTATTCCTTTTCCTTCTCTTTGGAGGCCTCAGTATTTTCCATCATGTGGGCATCTTCTTTTGTGATATCTAGGGCTTCTTCTCCTCCAGTATCAGCATCATCTATATTTTTGGGGATTTCCCCATCATTTTGTTGCTATTTTTCTTCAGCCTCATCAGTTTCATCTACTGAAAAATCTTCCTCCACTAGGATATCTCGTGGAGGTGTGTGAGCTCTCTGGCCAAAATTTAGCAATGCGTCTGCCTTTACTACCTCATCGAACATACTCCGGGGAAACTGGTCATCCAGAGTAACCAAAAGCATTTGGAAAATGATGAATGGGGGTACAGTTGATCCTATGGGTCTAGTTTCCCCAATCATTGGTTGCTCATCTATGATTTTCCTAGTTTCATCCTCGGTCTCTTAGACTGGTGTCTTCTCCCATTGGGGCTCTTTTTATGTTTCCTCCCGACTTCCTGCTCTACGAAAGCTTCTTGTTTCGGGACTTCCTCTTCTTCAAAGGGGATATCCTCTTTCTCTTGGGCAGCGATCTCTTCCGCTGCATGATCTACATCCTCATGGAGGTTCGTGAGCTCATATTCCCTAAAGACATCATCAAATTCATCATGTGGGGGAGAGGAATCAGAAATATTCTCAAGTTTGGGGCAGTCAAAACTGACATCAACCGGAGGCAGGTCTGGCATACTAGGGCTAGAGGCTACGCTTGGAGTGGGGGTCACATTCTACTTATTCTTCTTTAGTAATGGGACCTTGGTATCCAAAATACTTGTAGACTCCACCTCAGCGAAAGTATGCCTACTCATCATTGCGGCCAATGATAGGGATCCTGCCGGGTGAGAAGATGCTACTAGAGTTACAAGGAGGCCAAAGGACATTTGTATGCTTATCTACTATCTTTCAAACCTCACCCACTCCATTTTTTTATGTAGTTGTACAATTATGGGGGTTGGGCCATGGAGAGGTACCTTAGCTAGTGTAACTTCTTTCTCTTTCCCCTTGCTTGTGTTGGGTCCGGTGGTGGTAGTGTAAGTTGAAGTGGACCTTCAAACAATCAGTCCCTTCCTGGTGCTCGTGGGACACACCCTGGCAAAATAATCATGACTGGCCTCAAAAATGGGGCGGCATACTCCTTCAATTTTTATATCTTTTTGGGTTGCCCAATCCATCAGAGGGAGATCTAATGTATCCAACCCCTATTGTTTATATGTTGGGTCTTCTAGCGGCCCGTCATCTGAAAAACCCTTTAGAAAATTCTGAAGGTCAAGTACTTTCATCAATCCTTTGGACATTCGTGAATGTTGACAGGCCCAGAGATCAAAACTATCTTGACAATCCACCCAAAAATCTTCAATGTCTTCCTTATGTGGTGGGGATGCCCGAGGAAGTGCCAAGGCAATCTTTCCTAGAGGATCATAATTTTTCCTGGTGTGGTGGAATTCCACAAGTCGCAGGCTCTTCAACTCACTATCTACCTCCTTTGCTGCGGCAAGGCTGCATGCATAATTCCCACAAGAAACTGGGAATGGGATGTTAGTGACCTTCTTTAATGTGAAGAAGGCGTGCAACTCTAGGATCTGTCAGAAGAACTGCAAAAGAATGATTTTATCCCCGCAATACCAGGGAAGATGATAGGGTTTCCCTGAGAAACCGGTCACCTGAATGTATGTGTGTTGCTGGAACTGAATAAAATAATGGCCACAAGTACTAACCAGGTTCATCACCTCCTACAATAACTGGTACCAGGAGTCTCGAGTAAGTGTCAAAATGTTTTGGTAAACAAAGGAATTGTTTACCCTACAAAAATTTAGGAAACTAAGTTCCCACTAGATCTAGGGATAATGATCCCATGGTGTTAACTAGCCCGGCCCATTCCCAAGATCGCCCACTTTTCCTAAACCTGAGAAAGCCGGTCTCTATTGTGCCAGCACCCATAGCACGTAAGATGTCATATAGAATTTAGAACTCTGAACAACACCCTTCAGTTGCGTGTCCACATGATTGGCTATAATAGCCACCCAATTGAAAGTCTAGTTGCAGGTGGTGATGCAGTAAAGAAAGTAGTACATCCATGCCAAGAAATCTCAGGCATGGTGCTATCCAAAGATCCTACATAAAAATATAGTGCCCGCCTGAATGGGCTCTTTGAAATCCCCATGGGGAATTTCCAACTCCTATAATGACTTGGCCTGGTTGATGATGACAGACCCCTTGAATTGTGGATTCCCCAGCCCTAAGGAAAAAGTTGTTGCATCCAGATTGACAATTGTTGCTGGGGATCGGCAAGAAGAATAGTCTAAGTAGGTTCATTGTAAAGAGTTCCTAGCTGGAGTATTAGCTCCAGTGATTGTACCGAGAAAGGAAAATTCATAGCCTTAATAATACAGGAGGTGGCCATGCTATCTCCGCTAGCTTTCAGTTTGTATATGGCTTGATTAAGCACTGCATTTCAGCCCAAAGTCCAAGCTCTATGTCTGTTATTTCCTGCACTTTGGAGTCCACCTTGGACCCCATGAGAATTCCCTCTAGGAATTTGGACATCAGTGGCAGCTTAGCCAACATGTTTTTGGCCATGGTTTTTGTGGCCGCCCGAGTGGAGGTAGTAGGAAGCTCCTAGCTATCAGGAGGAGTGATTACTTCAGAAATCTTGATCACACAATCTACAACTTGCAAGACCATAGAACCATTAATACATGATATAATAATAATAACTTTATGAATTCTAGGCAAATCATCACCATTTCACACCTGTCCAAAAATGTTAGCATACATCAAGAATCCCAGAGTATTAAGACATACATGAGTAGGATTCTGATAAACACTTGTGGGCTCTGGGGTACTGGACTAAGTGACAAAGATGGAATGAAGATCTAGGGGCACCCCAGCACCCAGAGTCTGAAAGAGTTAACCATTGTCAACATGACCAGTAGGAAACTATACTCAGCTGACATGGGTCGTCACATGGCCACTTGACAGGTGGCGTAAAGGGAATTAATGGTGATAAGTGGGTTGACACAGGGGAAATTGAATGTCAGGTGGGATGGGGTTTGAATTCCCACTCATGGGAAATTAATCCTTCTATTAAGATGACACAATATTGGAGAGAGAAGGTTGCCATGGCTCGAACCAGCGAGGTGCCAAGTTCAAACCGTGGTGACTCCCTCTTGACGAGCTAGACAGAATGGTTCAAAATGTGATGGAGCGTGGTGAGCTTGGTAAGAAAGAAGGATATACATGAGGTATATACAATAATATATAGAGAATTTAAGCTTTGCGAGGGCCAAAGCATAGCTCACAGAATGACAATGACATATACACAACATCTATAGAGTATTTACATAAATTTACAAGGTGTACAGAGGCACAAAAGCTATCCTACAACAATGTACAATATATACATTATACTACAACTGCACAGAGGGTGGACAACCCTCTGGTAGAGCCAACCCACCAATGGGAGCCAACCAAGAAGCAAAATGCAAAGGCAGAAATGAGAACACACGAATGCAAAAAATAAAACAAAAATGAGCACAACAGAAGCAAAAGATAAGAAAACCAGAGAAACAGAGAACCAGAGAAGGAAAAATGAATTCCAACCTAGAAACATGAAGAATGTAGGGAAGGAAATCATGGGGAGCGCTCTTCAACAAGGTCACCTTCAAACAATCATGAGCAAGCACCGCAAATTGACGTTCAATTAGCCACTAAACACAGGGATCAATTTGTTGTTTAATCACCTTAAAATCACTTTGAGTTCTCTAAGTGTTTTAATCACAGTAAATTTGAAAATGATAGGTAACTTTTATTTATACCATTAGGGTAAAAATAGGTTGCATTCTTTCCACAAACTCTGAAACAATCAAGCCTCCAGACTCTGGGCCCGGGGACTCCATGCGACCAAGTCTTTCTGCAAAAGAAGATGTGATGGCAGAGAATCTCAGAGTCTGGAATCTGGCTGTAGAAAGAACAAACAAACTCTGGGACTAGGTCTTAGAGACACAAGAAGACAAGAGAAAAAGAAAGACAACCCTTGTGGAAGCAAAGTCTAGAGGGAAAACAAAGAAAACAAGAGAAGAGCAAAAGCGAAAAGGGGGACCCAACATTTTGCCTACAAAATGTAGGGACGAGTATGTAGGGAATAACAAAATCCTGCTAAGGGAAAAACCACTTGGGACCAGTAACCCAAAATAATTCACTCTTCTGAAGTGAGCTCAGTGAAGAGCCAACCCTGCTCAAGGTTATAAAACACACTGTAAGGTGTGACCTAGTTAGAGGATTTATCGCTAACAGTTCTCCCTTGACCAATCGTTCAATATGGGGTCAACAAGAAAAAAATCAATATTCATTGAATGTCATATTGAAATTACAAAGATTGTTAAATCATTCAACTTACTTTGTTTCATCATGCCATCTCTCTTGTCTCCAATAATCTAATTTTGTGGATGATGTCTTCATTTGGTGTATGATCATGATCTCTAGCTCCAACATCTTCTTTATTCTAGGTTGGTGTATCTTCATGCTTGGTAACATTACCATGTTGCTCGCTAATGTTAGGCAATTTCTCAGGCAAAGTTTTAGGTTCTTCAATGCAAACAAATATATTGTAGTCTTCTGGTTCTCTTTTACTTTCAACATCATTCTTCTCAGCAAATTCATCAACTCTTACATTTGCAGTTTCAATGATCTTGTTAGAAGGCTTTTTCAAACATTTATAAGCTTATCTCTTAGTAGAATATCCTAAAAATATTCTTTCATCACTTTTTGAATCAAATTTCCCATTTCTATCATTTTTCAGAATATAGCATTGACTTCCAAATATTTTAAAATAGCTCATAGTAGGTGTGTAACCATTCTATAATTTGTAAGGTGTTTATTTTTAATCTTTCTTCAGTTGTCCTTGGTTCAATGTGTATACAACAATACTAACAACTTCTCTCTAGTACACCAATGTAACACTCTTTTTTATCATTAGTGGTCTAGCACAATCCATAATGGATCTATTTCTCCTTTTAGCAATCTCATTCTGTTGTGGTGTTCTCGGTGCAAAAAAATGTCTCTTAATTCCATGCTCATTAAAAAAGTTAGTGAAATCATCATAAATAAATTATCCTCCTTTGTCTGATCTTAAACATTTCAATTCTTTACCACTTTCTTTTTCCACTTTAGCTTTGTACCATTTGAACATCTTAAATGCTTCATATTTTTCTTTTAAGAACGTGGCAGTCGTCATTCTAAAGTAGTCATCAACAAATAAAATAAAGTATCTATGACCATAATAATTTTGTGTTCTCATAGGTCTACATAGGTCAGTATGAACCAATTCCAAAACAACATTAGATTAAAAGGTTTTGCTCTTAAAACTACATTTTGACATTTTTCCCATATGACTCTTTTTGCACATGACATGGTCAGGTTTAGATATGCTCGATAAGCTCTCAATTTCCTTTTCTTACTGATTTTAACCATGTTGTCAAAATTCACATGACATAACCTATTATGCCACAACCACACATATTAATTTCTAGCCATTAAACAAGAAGTTTCATTATTGTCAAGATATAATAGATTATCTTCTGTGTGTTCTCCAGTGCCAATCAACTTTCCAGTTTCATTATAGATTTTAGATTTTATGTTCTCAAATGCAACTCGGTGACCTGTGTTATTTAACTCTTAAACACACAACAGATTATAATTAAGTCCTTTCACCCAATATTCATTCTCACATTTGATCATATTTTTCAGCAATATAGTCCCTTTTCCTTTTACTGGGAAAGATGACTCATTACCCATTCTAATAGATCTGCCATTATAATGTTCAAGAAATTCAAACCTATCTTTATCTCTAGTCATATGATGAATACAACCACTATCAATAATCCAAACATCATTCTTGCTAAGTTAAGAGATAAGTGTTGTTTCCACATACCTTTCATCTTCTTCTGAATCTTCTTTGATCGCTACAAATACCACCTCAATGTCTTCATCAATGTCTATATCGGTATCTTCATCTTTATTTTCAATAAGATAAAATTCCTTCTTGCCTTTTTCTTTGTAATCTCAATTGCTCCTTATGTCATTTTATTGGTTGATTATTCATGATCATCCTTTCTGTCATACTTTCTCTCATTATATCTTTCATTGTTTTTTTCAACATTTTTCCTATTAGGGCATCTGGCAGCAAAGTGTCCAATTTCTTTACAATTAAAAAATACCCAAGGTAGTTAACCTTTGTATCTTCCTTTATCTTTATGCAGTCTTTTGGTCATTAACACTTCAAGTTCATCAAGTTCTCTTTCATCACTGTCACTCTCACTATCATTTCATACCATGTGTTACCAAATTTACTAATTTTTAGAGATGACATAAATGCAGACTCAACAGTAGGCACAAAACTATTGTCAAAATTGGTTAGCTCAAATGAAATCATCCTACCAATTAGACTATCAATTGCCACATTATTTCTAGGTTTTTCCCTCATTTCATGAATTGTAGATACTCTAATAGCATAAATAGGCAATAAGGTTCTGAGAATCTTACTTACAATGGTGTCTTCACCAATAACTCCACCTGCTCCTTGAATAGCATTCATAGCCTCCTTGATTCGGTTACTGTAATGTTTTATATTCACTCCTTTCATTCTCATGTCATCAAATTTTCCTCTGAGACTTTCAGCTTTAGCTCTTTGCACATTTGCATCTCCTTCATGAACTAGTGTGAGCTTATCCCACATCTGCTTGAAAGTTGTACATGTTTTGACATCTTCAAATTTAGCATCACATAGTGAAGAAGAAAGCTCTATCTGATGACATTAATTTTTCCATTATTACACTTAGTGAAAAACATCAACAAAGATCATCGGTACAAGCATTATCGGCAGACTACAAGCATTACCAATGGACTACAAGCATTATCAGAAAACAATGAGCATACTCGATAGAACACAGAGGTCATGAAAAATGCTAAGTATGGAATTTACCAACGAACACTGACAAGTGTTGCACCAATGAAGTGAATAGGACATCACCAATGGGTCAATAACATAACATTGAGAACATCACCAATGACATAGTTTTGAGAACAAAACTGACATAATAGAAAAGGCATACCTGATGACTAGTTCAAGAAAGGAACACTGATGACAAAGAAAATCGACTGTCAGAACTGACAGTCAATTAGAGAACCCACAAATAGTGGATCTGAGTTTTACACGTCAAATAAAGCAATGTAATTCTATTTATAGAGTTTTAATTTGTTTTAAATCATAACTTGAGGGTCAAGCAAGCTTTATGTAAATGTTTTAAAGCATCCTAATGGATCTAAAACATATCTAACTAAAGATCAAGGTCAAGTTGTAAACCTTGGATCTAGAGTTAACTTGCGAAGTGTGAATAAAGAATTGAGCCAAAATCTAGTATAAATAGATGTTCAAATCAATTGTGAGTTATGAATTCATTGTTGTTAATAGCCATGAAGAGCATCTAAGGAGTATAAGGAAAAATTCATGCAAAGTTCAGAAACAGATCACATTAGTTGTCAAGAACACACAGAGGCTACCGACGAGCAGATAAAGGTATTATTCAATCATGGAAGGATGATTACTTATACATAGGAAGCTTTATCGGATCTTTTATCAACAATTAGAGATTGCATACATCATCAAATCAAAGACTTATGTAGTTGCATTATAACAAGTGCATCACATCTAAAATCCTTTTGTAGAAGGTGGACTTAACCGTTCTTTACAAATATATTAACAAAGTGCACACTTAACAGTGTTGCTAAAGCTTCAAACGAAGTAGATCTTAACAGGTCTCCACTGTAATACTCATAACAGGGTAGGTCATCAAAAGTGACCAATTGTAAGCCTTAACCAGCCCCTTCTTATCTGCAGATAGTGAAGTCTTGTGGGTAACAATCCCCACCACATTTTTTACTTCCTAACATGAGTTTTCTATGATATCATATCTTGTGTTATGTGTTATCTATTTTCATGAATATTTATTTTATGGTTACATATTAAAGAAATTATGATATGATTGCATATACATAAAGAAAGATGAATAGTAAGATAAGATAATTTACAAACTAATGATTAAGGGTTAATGGGATAACCAAGAAAGGTTTTAGAGGTACTGATTCACCCCTCCCCTCTCAGTATGTCATTCCAATATAATTCCAACAATTGGTATCAAAGCTAAGTCTATTTCTTGAAAAGGTTAAAGACTTGAGAGAAAAGATCGGAGCAATAGAAAAGTACTGAATGGACATGACTATTTAGAATGAGCAGTTACAGATGCAAATAAACTATGAGCAGTATAAAGAGACGAGAATCAAACTGAGAAAATTTCTTGATGAAAGAAAGATTATGGAAACCAGGTTGAATGAGAAAGACTACAAAGAATTGGAAATACAATATTATTTCTATATAATAGAATCATCAATGAGCAAAGCTTTAGACGCATTAGTAGAAGAAATTACAAGTCTACAAGAGGTCAATCTACATCTGACAGATCAAATCAAGATGCTACAAATCGGTCAAGAGATTCAAATGGTGAAAATGATTGATGTCATGAATGATGCAAGAAAATCTGAAAATGAAAGAACACTAGCCATTGATGATAGGAGGAAAATTATAGAGAAACTACAAGAGAAAGAATCAAAGATTCTAAGACTTACTAAGCATCACCATGAGGTTACCAACCAGATTATTCTTATGAGTCAAGAAGCAAAGATTAAATATAGAACTCATTGAAAGAATACAGATCATTGGTGAGCTAAGAGAAGAGAATGAAAAATTGAAGCATGAAATCAAAGTCCAAAATCAACACAATGAATTGATCAAAAAGGCTGAAGATAGCAACAAAAGGATGGATGATTTTCTTGATGGACAAAGAAGAGTTAACAACTACGCAGGATTAGGGTACAATGAGAATGGTGAATCTTCTAATCAACCAGATCAGAGGAATGTTTTCACAACCCCAAGATCCAAGAAGCTGTCATGCAATCATTGTGGAAAACTAGGCCACACCTCAAACATTTGCAGAAGCAAAATGAAAGGTATTTCTCAAGCACAATCTACTTTTATTGGTAATTTTTATAAATTTCAAAAGAAAGGACACAAGGCACATGACTACAGATCCAAAGTGACAAATCCAAAGAGAAAAACCTATATGGACAAGTACTGTCCTACATGCAAGATGAATGGGCATGCACATAAGGAATGCTGGAAAAAGAACAACAAGGCATGGACACCAATGGAAACTAATAAAATCTATAAACCAACGAGATTAGGTAACTCATATGTTTGGGACTATAACACATGGGTAAACTGCACAGCATGTGGAAGGTATGGTCATATTGCTGCCAACTGTATGAGAAAGTGGACTAGAAGGTCAAGAGGTTGGACCAATCTAGGTATGGCATGTTTACATTGTCATAAGGTTGGACATGTGATAAACTATTGCAAAGACCGACTGATAGACACAAGTACACATCCCAATGGAAATACCATTGATGACATCAAAAGAATGAGAAACAAGATGTGGGTAAAAGCCACAAACATTGAAGGTGCTGGAACAAGTAATTCAAATGGTGACACCTCATCCAATGGATCTGGTGACATCACTACATCCAACTAGATTGCACAAGTAAGTATGGAAGTGCATTATGACAAGTTACATTATACATCGATTCCATCACACATAGTTCATATTATAATATTAGCATGAATAAAGATGCAATATATTGTTTTTTGCTAAACTATTGAAAAGAAACCATCAGTTATTGGGCACAATTTGCATCAGTGAACACACACAGAAAAGTTAGCACTACTTACCAGAATGTATCGGTCATTACACAAGCTAAGTGAAAATCGACGGATATTGGTGAATGTTGAATCAACAAAAGTTGTCTTTGCAACCTCACCGACAATCATCGGTGAAGTCTCCAAAACTGCTAGAAAGCCCAATGCTTTGCATAGACACTAAAGATGTTATGAATGTCTCTACCAACAAAATCAGTCATCATAAACTGATGAGTTGGTAAGCATTAATGACAACTTAGGGTGCGAAAAAGTTATAAAAGCCCAACGGGTAAACTCATTTTCACACCCGCAATTTTTGAGTAGAGCAGACCAGACCAGAGCGATTTAAGAGAAATTTGGAAATTGACCCAGTAGAAATCATTTTGACATGAAGCATTCACATTCACAGGCAATTATAGAGAATCCATAAGTAATAACACTCATCGATCACACTATTTTATTTATGAAAAGCCCTAAATTTCTACAAACAAGATGGCATCGACTTCTAGAGTTGATAAAATTAAGGATGACAAGAAGAAATCCTTCAAGCTTGTCAGCAGAGGCTCATGTGCTAAACCTAAATACAAGTTACACCCTGAAATAGCTTCACAACCTGACGATTCCTGAGCATTCTCTAGAATCCCACCTAGGCATTTACTGGTAGAGGATGTAAGGTCCTATATTCACTGTAGGATCTCAGAAATAGGAGATCTAGACGTAGACAATGCCTATCGGGCACTATGTGATGATTCTAGAAAGCTCAAAGATGAGCACAAACACTTGGAAGTAAAGGGACTCACAAATGCACTGCATTTTCCCAAGGTCTTCAAAACAGAATGGATAAAGATTGTTCTTAGCAGAGTTCACAACAAGACTCTATGGCTAAATAAGCCAAAGGCAATAACAAAGGATGTTATTCATGTGGTCACTGGTTATCCTACAACTGATAACCACAGGCTCACAAGCACCCATCTCTAGCAGAAGTGGAAAAAATAACTGGTGCTAAATCAGATAAAAGAGCACTAAAGGTCAACACCATTATCGACATAGAGCTGAAGTTTGGAGCATGTGTTGTTGGATATAAGATCTTCCAAGAAAGCCGAATGAATAGCATATCTAGTATTGATATGAGCACAACATACAAGATTATGAAATAGGGGAAGAAGATGGATCTCGCAGAGATCCTGTTACATCAACTTGTGGAGAACATGTGCATAATAAGGTCTTCAAGGACAAACACTTGTAAGTTTGGTTCCCTCATAATGTGCATATTTTTTTATTTTGAAGAATACTTTCCTTCCATAGGAAAAGTTGTATGGGACACAAGAAGACCCATAACCATTTAGATAGGTGAAATCATAGAATCACTAGGAACATATTTTGATAATCTTATGCATGATTATTTCAAAAGTGTTAAGGAAATGCTGCAAGCCAGAACTAGAATTCCTGAAAGTCTGATAGAGGAACACTGAGAAGACATATGTTTCATGGTAGATACTGATTTTACATACATCCAAGCAATAGTACCAAGGAAATCATGGCTTTTGAAATTAGAATATGAAATCAAAAAAGGATTAGCCAATGAGTGCATTAAGGCACTATTAAATGAACCAGTAGTCAACAAGAAACTAAGATTTGGTACCTATGAAGAGGCCAAACATAAGATTAAAAAAAATCTTGTTGTCAAGAAGGCTGTAAAATAGTCAAAAAGAATGGTGAAGAATTTGAAAAAGAACTTGAATATATCTTCTGAAGGAGAAGAAGAAAGAGAAGGTGAAGAGGAACAAG
>MU227000.1:141657-154840 GCA_018584345.1 Thuja plicata
TGATAACCTTTATCAAGTAGCTGTCCAACACTTAGTAGATTATGGTGCAAACCATCAACATATAGAACATCATCTATTTTGTTCTTTCCATCCAAGGTGATGGATCCTCTACCTATGATAGGTTTAGAAATGTTATCTCCAAATCTAACCATACCACCTTTGTATTTGTCTAGATGAATGAATCTGTCTTTGTCACCTGTCATGTGGAGTGAGCATCCACTGTCAATGATCCAATCAGTTCTGACATCTACTTTGGAAAATTAAGGCTAATTCTTGTTCTTCTTCTTTATCTACAATGTCCATTTCTTCAAGCAACCTTTCCATGTCTTTAAGGGAAACGAATCCAATTTCATCTTCTCCTGAATCTTCATCAATTACACCTTCTTCAGCATGGTAACATTCTTTCCTATATTTAGGTTTGTAATCAGATATGAACTTCTTGACTTGTGTGGGACACTTAGATGCAAAGTGACCAATCTTATTACATGAAAAACACTTGAATGGAAGTTGGCCTTCATACTTTCCTTTTCCTTTATTTTCTCTTTTAGCAATCATGGAAATTATCTCTTCTAGTTCTGAATCAGTTTCTTCATTCTCATTATGACTAGAGATGTGTGAGGATTTCTTAACGTAGATTGAAGATTTGAAGGTTGTTTCATTCTTAGGTTCATTCTTCAATCTTGATATCTCAAATGTAGAGATTTTTCTGATTAAATTCTCTCTCTCTTGAATTCTTGTGAGAATTGCATAGTTTCTTCTAGAATACTAATCTTGTTTTCATAGTCTGATGTCAAAGTAGTTAATAATTTATCCATTATATCTTCTTCTGATATTTCACCACCATTCTTCCTGATCCTAGATACTGCTTCATTTATCCTCTGATTGTAAGCTCTAATGTTTTCTTCTGGTAACATCTCAAGACTATTGTATTTCTTCTTCCATGTCTTCCTGCGTGCATTCTTTTCTTGAACATCTCCTTCAAACATGTCTTCTAAATACTTCCATATGATATATGCTTTGTCAATCTTCTTGATTTCAGAAAATTCACTATCAGATAAGGCACTGATTAGGTCTTCTTTGGAAATTACATTATTGGTAAATGCTTCCTTCTATCTTCTAGTAGCATCATCCTTTGCAAGGTCTTTCAGAGATGGAATTACAACTTCTTGTGTAGCAATCTCAAATATCTCAAATCCAATGCACTATAGATGTGTTATCATTTTGTTCTTCCAATCCAGATAGTTCTCGCCATCAAACATAGGCCTCTCTTTTCTAAAGTATGCCATCTAATCTACCTTAAGCTGTGAGACTTTCTCTCCAAGGCACTTAGCTCTGATACCAATTGTTAGAATACTTCAGAGATAACTGAGAGGGGGGGGTGAATCAGTTATCTACAAATTTAAATATTTATCTTATACTTATTAATCCAGATTGATACAAAGTAAATGCACATACAGATAACACTTTACAAAACACATCAATTTGGTTATGGGGAAACCAAATGGTAAAAACCCTGGTGGGAATTAGTACCCACAAAGAACTATACTGTTTATAGTGATCCTTGTTAAAAGATCTTCCAACCCTATTAGGAGTTGTACATTACAATGCAGTAGTATAGTGACTTGGTTAAGGGTCAGACCCTGTTAGGAGTCTTTTACAATAACCCTGTTAGGGGTGGTGGACTCACTGTCCAAGGACTCACTGTCCAAGTGGTGAAGGCTACAACCTTCTGGTTTTTTGATACACACTGTATCAACAAGGTGAACTGTTGTTTGTGACATTGCTTGTTTGATCAGTTCCTTGCCAATGCTTTAACCTCTTGTAAAGTACTACAACAATCTTCTTTGTTTTCTGAAAGCTTCTACTTCAATATCTATATTATCAACATATGATAAATATAGCTCTGCTGCTTTAACACTCTACTCTAATTTTCTAATCTCTGGATTTTGCAACTCTTCTTATTACAAATGACCTTCTATAAGTACATACACCAAGTATGAGATCATGGGACCTGTAGGACAACTCTTCTTAACATAGCGCGCAAACATAATTACAACCATGCAAGTACTAACTGAATAGACGCATCACTTCACTAAGTCGGCTTCACCAAATTAACCATAACATTGCAATCTTCTTGAAACACATTTGCTACATCTAGATTAATATCAAAAAATCATAACTAATCATGAATATACACATGCATATCCTAAATATTGGCGCAACTTGATCAACACATTACATATGTCGGCCTTAAACCGTTATTCCTCCAGAACTGTAATTGTCAATAACAAAATTACATATCTTTATTGAAACTTCATATCTAGGTCTGGGTGTATGAACATAGCATAGAAAACATGTCAAAAATATGTATCTATCCATGCTGGTCTTCATTTCATCATATGGATAAGTACATACAGAAGTACTGCTATGTATTATATGTTGTCATCAATGACAAACATACAATCAATCAACTATTCAGAATCAAATCTCCAACACAAGCATTACTAGCGGACTAAAAAATAGCGAGCATACCTAATAGAACAAAAAGGTCATGAAAAATGCAAGTATGGAATTGACCGATGAAAACTGACAAGTGTTGCACTGACGAAGTGAATAGGACATCACCGACGGGTCAATAACATAACATTGAGAACATCACCGATGAGACAGCTTTGAGAACAAAACTGATGGAACAAAAAAGGCATACCTAATGACCAGTTCAAGAAAGGAACACTGACAACAAAGAAAACTAATCATCAGAATTGACAGTCAGTTAGAGAACCCGCAAATAGTGGACCTGAGTTTTACACATCAGATAAAGCAATGTAATTCTATTTATAGAGTTTAATTTGTTTTAAATCATAACTTGAGGGTCAAGGAAGCTTTATGTAAATTTTTTAAAGAATTCTAATTAATCTAAAACATATCTAACTAAAGATCAAGGTCAATTTGTAAACCTTGGATCTAGAGTTAACTTGCGAAGCATGAATCAAGAATTGAGCCAAAATCTAGTATAAATAGATGTTCAAATCAATTGTGAGTTATGAATTCATTGTTGTTGATAGCCACAAAGAGCATCTAAGGAGCAGAAGGAAGAATTCATGCAGAGTTCAGAAATAGATTACATCAGTTGTCAACAACACATAGAGGCTACCGACGAGCAGATAAAGGTATTATTCAATCATGGAAGGATGATTACTTATACATAGGAAGTTTTATTGGATCTGTTATCAGCAATTAGAGATTGCACACATCATCAAATCAAAGACTTATGTAGTTGCATTCTAACAAGTGCATCACATCTAAAATCCTTATGTAGCAGGTGGACTTAACCGTTCTTTATAAATCTCTTAATAGAGTGCACACTTAACAGTGTTGCTAAAGCTTCAAATGAAGTAGATCTTAACAGGTCTCCACTGTAATACTCCTAAAAGGGTAGGTCATCATAAGTGACCAATTGTAAGCCTTAACTGACCCCTTCTTATCTACAGATAGTGAAGTCTTGTGGGTAACAATCCCCACCGCAGTTTTTACTTCCTAACAAGATTTTTATGCGATATCATATCTTGTGTTATGTGTTATCTATTTTCATGAATGGTTCTTTTATGGTTACATATTAAAGAACTTATGATATGATTGCATATACATAAAGAAAAATGAATAGTTAGATAAGATAATTTACAAACTGATGATTAAGAGTTAATGGGCTAACCAAGAAAGGTTTTAGAGGTACTGATTCACCCCTCCCCTCTCAGTACATCATTCCAATATAATTCCAACACTATCATCATACTATTGTGTTCATGTCTTTCTCTCAGCTGATCAACAGTCATAGGTCCAATAGGTAAGGTAAACTCGGTATCCACGTATTGTATTATATTATCTCCAATCTATCATAGATATAGTTTCATTCTATGTTTCCATGTTGATAATTTGTTCTTGTTCAGCTTAGGCACATCTTTCTTATAGATCTTGTGATCTTTAGCTTAAGTCCTTTTAAACTTTCCTTCCAAGCACTGTATTCTCTGATAAAAATTGTTAGATAACTGAGAGGGGGGTGAATTAGTTAGTTCTAGCTATCCTATAGTCCCAAATACTCCCAGATGTACATAAAAAAAATTTCAAAAAAATAAATCAACTTGGTGAAATATAAACTATGATCTCAAACTCAATTACCAAGTAACAGTAAATAAATATTGTGATTATCGATCAATGTAGATAAAGTAATGTGTAAATAAAAATAACAATCCAACACACATACACATTAACACATAGATTTTTAACATGAAAACCCTGCTAATGGAAAAAACCACCTTAGACCAGTAACCCAAAATAATTCACTCTTCTAAAGTGAGCTCGGTGAAGAGCCAACCCTATTAAAGGTTACAAAACACACTGTGAGGTGTGACCTGGTTAGAGAATTTATCACTAACAGTTCTCCCTTGACCAATCATTAATGATGGGGTCAACAAGAAAACAATCAAAATTCATTGAATGCCATATTGAAATAACAAATATTGTTAAGTCCCACTCGGTTAAGAAATTTTGTTGTAAAAATGGTTAAACTAATACAGTAATGTTCTGATTCAAATACAACTCTATTTGTAGATTTTCAAATCTATGATAAGCACATAAAATACCTCTGATCAATAATAAATTCAATCCCTTTAATTCTTCATCTCTATTCTCATCGATAATTCTCTTCTCTGTCACTCGGTGATGTCTGCAAAAATTCTCATTTTTGTCTTCAACTAGTTTGATTAGTCACGCATGAAGTTAATCTCTTCATGCAAAATCTTCAGTAGCATTCATAAGATAATGAATCTCTTATCTATTTAAATAAACATAATAATCCATTTAATCTCCACCCTTAGATTTTTCCCCTTAATCTCCATCATTGATTTTTCCACTTCAACCTTCCTCGGCAGTTGTGGCAAAAACATGTTTTAATCTCCTTCGTCTGATCATCTTGAATTTTCGTAGTCGTTTGATCATCATAAAAGATATTATCAATTACCTTGAAATCATAAACAATTTTCTAGATCATCATTATAGTTAGCATTCAGTGTATTTACTCGGTCAATATTGTGATGTGTCAGTGAAACCTAGCTTGATTAACACTAAAATCGGTATACACTATGTTTTCTCTGTGTCCACTGTTCCAACTCAGTGTATACATAAATCTTCAATTACCGACCGCATAAAATTTTTTTATTCCAGATCTTCAAATTATAATAGATGTTTGTAATCATAATGATAATCAAGACAAGTTGATATCAATGACAATACATTAACTAATTCAATGTCTTTTATCACATTAGTAGCTCGGTGATCAACAACTTATCATCTTTCAAGTATACAATTAGTTGTAGCTCATCATTTTTGAGGATTCTCACCCACTATCATCCTCTTCATAAGGATATGTTAAATTGTTAATAAATAGGAATATTTTTGTTGAAAATATTTATACTCCATATGAAAAACCGTTTACAAGATTCTTCAACTCCTTTTTTATGTTGTTTAGAATGAGTGCACTTTATATTTAAATGGATTTCTTCATATTGAGAAAAATATGAAGGTTACATCTTTTTGAAGTTTGATGTTTATAGCACATTTTGGAGGAAATACAATATAAAAATTTGACACAACCTTTCAATTTTGTCAATATTCTAACATTTGGAAAGATATAAATTGTTGTGACAATTTGATGTTCATTTTTTTCATTTTATACTAAGGTTCAATTTATTGTAATTCACTTAAGGTAATTCAAGTAAAAGAAAACAAAATAACACTCAAAGTGTTTCGTTTCTATAGGTATTTTAAGTTAAATAGGTCAATGCCTCTTATATGTTTACTAAGGTGTTTTATTTTTCACTTCTCACCATATCCACTCCCCTCCATGTGGGCATATACATGGATGGAGCTAGGCTGCTAAGAAAGATCATGGTTCTTGGTCACTATCTTGATGAGCCAAGAATAGTGTTATCTATGCACAATTTTAGCCTGCTGACTTACCATCATCCTCTTCACATTGGTATGCCACTTTTGACTACTCATATTATAGCAAGTTACTTCACTTGGATTTCTCTATTTCTCTTGACCATTTCTTGTGTTTGTGTTCAATAATGTATAGATGAAGATGATAAAAATATCAATTTTGACTCACATATAATATTATTATTTAAAATAATATCTTCAAACAAAAGGAAATTGTAAAGGAACAATTGGTGGAAATTTATGACCAAGTTATTCAGTAGGGTATGGACAGTGATGATTAAAAAATGCAAGAGGAATTGCAGCAAGAACAGGAAGAAGTATGTAGTCGAGAAGAGGAATACTGGAGACAAAAATCTAGGGAATTATGGTTGTGAGAAGGGGATAAGAACATAAAGTAATTTCATGCATCCGCTAAGTAGAAGAGGGCTTCCAATTCTATCATTTCAATCGATGATGTTGTATTTGGTAATAATATTGTTGATGCCCAAGGCATACAAGATGAAGGAGTTAACTTCTTTAAAAATATTCTTGCACCTCCTTCCTCACCAACCCCCTGGGAAGCACAATTGGTTGAGTTACTTGATGCTATTCCTTCATTGGTTATCAAGAAAGATAATGTTTTCTTAATGGCCCCTTTCACTATTCAAGAATTACATAAGGTCATCTTCTCATTACCCCCAGATAAAGCGCTTGGTCCAGATGGATTCATGACTTTTTTTTTAAGGTTTGATGGAAGGTTATTGGATGGGATTTGTTGGTAGCCATTGAATAATCTAGAAAAAAATAAAATCCAGGATGATATATTTTAATACAACTAATATTGATATTATATATAAAATAAAGGATCCTAAAACATTTTTGGATTTTCAGCCTATTTGGTTGTGTAATACAACATATAAGTTTATTACAAAAAATGTTTACTTAAGAATACTACACCTCATTCAGGGCATTATATCTCAAGAGCGGGGAGGATTTTTCCTTGAGCGGAAAACCATGTAAGGCACATTAGTTGGTCATGGAGTCCTTCATTCAATCAATTTTATTTAGTTCCCTAAATTTATTATTAAACTTGATATGATGAAGGCTTGTGACAGGGTGTGTTGAAATTTTGTTTTTAAGGTATTGCAAAGATTTGGTTTTTCAAAAGGTGTGTGTAAATGGATCAGAGCTTGTATCACAGGTGCATGGTTTTTAGTTATAGTGAATGGGTTCCACCTGGATTCTTCTCATCCACACAACGGGTATGGAAGGGGGATCCCTTATCGCCCATATTATTCATCATTATGGCTAAAGCATTCAACATGTAAATTAAAAACAAGAATCTACTAGCGCTATGGAAGGGGGCACATATTGGAGCTACAAGGATCTTGATCAGTCATTCCCTTTTTGCAGTGACACTTTTCTTTTTGGTTCATCTCATCCTATGGAGGCTAGGTTAATCAAGTATACATTGGATTTTTACACTTTAATGTCAGGACAAAAATTTAATGCACAAAAAATCAAAAATTTATTTGTTTAACACTAATAAGAGTTTATCTAAAAAAATAGTTCATATCTTGGGGTTCTCACTTGAGTTACTACAGTCTACTTAGAGATTCTATTTTTTTTATGGGAGCTAATAGAGATTTCTTTTGATAAGTAATCATCGATAGAATTAAAAGTAGAATTGTGGCTTGGAAAGCAAGGTGGCTCTCGTTGTCAGGAAGAATCCTACTCATAAAATCAGTCCTTTCAGCCATCCCAAATTATTATTTGGCAGTATTAAAATCTCCCTCATCAGTTATTAAGATGATCCAAAAACTAATTAGATAATTTTTATGGACAAGGAACATGAATGAAAACAAATAAAAATTTGCTTATTTCATTGCAAGATATGGCTCATGTCAAATCATTTGGGCTACAGGGGTTCATGACTTGGCTAAAAGGAACAAGGATTTTGGGGGTAAGTTAGTGTGGAAAATGTAAGCTAAACCCAAAAATAATTGGTGTCAAATTATGCAGAAAAAGTATCTTCATAACAATAACCCATCTCGCATCTTTTCTATTTTAGATCCGCCTAAAGGTTCAACTATTTGGGATTTTATGATGTCCTCGAGAGATATTGTGCTTAAGTGTGTCTCTTGGGAGGTGAATAATGGAGTACGTGTCAAGTTTTGGAGGGACTCGTGGAATGGCCTCCCTCCCTTAATAAAAAAATTAATCTCTCAAGACATCATTATGGTATCAGAGGACTCATGGGGTCATCAAATTATTAATTAGGTTTCAGCAGTTTTCGTTCTCTTAGGAAAAGTTTTATGGAAAGACCTAGATGTGCTACCTCTTAGTTGTTAAGACAAGGTATTTTTTAGCAAGATTTTTTAAGAAAGAGAAGTATTATTGTCAGATAAAGAAGATACATTAGTCTGGGCTCCAGCTAAGAATGGTAAATATTTCATAAAAGATGGGTACAGGATCATTCACAAAGTGGCTTGCATTAATAAATAGAATGCTTACAGTGATAGACTAGAAAATCTCCCCATTTCTAAGCCTTCTAAGTGTGTGCTTTGTGACAATTTCTATGAAAATGTGGACTATCTCCTTCTAAATTTCTCTTTTTCTAAGGAATGTTGGTCATTTTTATGAATAAGATTCATTATCATACTCCTCTCCCTAATAAGCTAGGGGATCTTTTTCAAACATGGCCAATTCTTAAACCATGCTCCATATTTTCAAACATCTAGAAATGTACACCAGCCTAGTTGTCTGGGAAATATTGTGGGAGAGAAATAAGTGCATATTCCGACATGACATCTCACCCATTTTGATTGTATTGCAAGGTATTGAGAGGTCTATTTATGAAAGGGTTAATGATAATATTTCTAATTAGATACAACCCATAAATTTCGTTGTGGGATGCATCGGTTCTCAAAGAGTGGAAAGGAATAATGGTTCCCACTGGAATGGTTAACTCAACTCAGGGAAGGTAATCTATGGATCATTCAGATGTCAAATGGATCCCTCCCACAGAAGGTCTAGTCAAAATAAAATTTGAAGGGGCCTCCTGTCGGAACCCTAGGAAATCAGGTATTCGCTCATGCATTAGGGATCATCAGGGCAATGTGTTAGCAATTCAAGCTTCTCCCCTTCCTCCAGGGACAAATCTTCTGGTGGAGGCTCATGCTATGTTTTATGGCCTAATATTAGCTAAAGGAGGGTATAAAAGGATACAAGTGGAAGGAGATTCAATGGTTATTGTCAATGCTTGTATTAAGAGATGTTGCCATAATTGGCACATTTCCTACATACTAAAATAGATATGGAAACTTTTGGAATCGTTTGAGGAGAAGTACATCTCACACACCCTTCGCAAAGAAAAATCAGTTTTAGATTTCTTATCCGATTTGGGGTGTGATGGGATATAAGTTAAATCATTACATCTAGTCAGCTTTAATCTTGAGCATCAAAGCTTGCAAAACCTGATCAATTTTGATAAAATGAATGGTGGCAAGTAATGCCATGATGCCATTATAATCAATCACAATGTGGCATAAATCTACCTAAAACTAAGCATGAGATGGTCATATGGAGTCGCTTGCACTCTCAAGTATTGAATGTCTTGACCCTTCAATGATTATGTAAAATGTTTAGCTATCATTTATTATTTAGATCCACTTCTAAGATACGTGGTGAATAAGGTACCGAGCGATGAGAGGTTTATATTTTTGGAGCTATATTCTTGCACACTTTGAATTGATTTTCATGTGTCAAATATGCCACATTTTTGTATGCCCAAAGTTTAATTAATGCGACAAAATTTATTTGGATCGAAAATTATTCCACAAAAGAGACTCTTTGTACATTTTCATTGGCTTCTTAAGACTTGAAGGTCTTGGTGAATCCTGGTGAGTTGTTTCCTCGATGCAAAACTTGTGGCTGCTATCATAGTGAATTGGTTCTGAAGAACTATAGGATATATATTTAGCCAGATTAGGAGGAGGAAGTGCTTCCAGTGTAGATTGATGACATGGTCATGGATGATGTGTTCGTGTGTCACTCTACCACTATTATATGTTCTATCAAACGGATAATTGGTGAGCAGATTTTAGTTCCCCACACTAAACAATTCCTATATCTATCGCAATTGATTTCAATGTTTTTATCAAATACAATGGATTTTCTCATTTTGTGTCGTTGCTTGAAATTTTATCCCAAAAAGTGATTAAACAACAGTATTTTAGGGAAAATAAATTAAAAAGAGTAATGTTAAAGTATGCCATCTATAATGGTCAAGCATTTGTTGGGGGGGCCCTTTCTGCGATATCTTCTCCTTAGAAAAAATGAATATATGCTTATTTATGATAGTATCGAGCATTCTCTAGAGAAATAGAGCTTCTGGTATGTGAAAAATTCTCTGCACTCTGTGGGTCAAACATTAGGGCAAGAGCTAGAGGAGAGGACCAAATAGGTTGTATATGCTATGTTATATTTTTTGTAGGTTCCAAATATTCCAACAATGCTAGGCGCAGGCTCATCCTTTCACACCCAATCACAGTGTCTTCATAATGTACCTATTATTTTGGACCTAAACATTCAACTGGCTGACATTGCAATCCCTAGTTTAAACATGCCTCAAAGGAATAATGTGGCCTAGGGTTATAATTCTCTGTCTACTTTTCATAGTGGCGGGGATAATTGTTATTCAGGTTGGGCAATCGAGTCATAGGATGCTCATCACTCAGGTTGGGATACCGGAGCTTCTGGATGGTCCCCATGCTTACATCCTGAGTTTACACCAAGGGACCATTCTTCCATGGAAGAGTAACTCTTGGTTGATCACTTTTTGGTGTGAAAAGGTTGATTTTATCCCTTGAGATTGTGGTTTTTGATGCAGGGTAGGATGAACTAGTGGTCTTAATCCCACAGTGAAATCCGAAATTTGGGCTACTTGTTATTGAGCCAATTTTGTGTGCTTCATGGATAAATGAGTGCAACATTGAGGGCAGTGTTCTTTTTTGTTCATGTTGCAATGTTGATTGGTTCTAAAATAGTCTCGGGTGATGGGCACAATAATAGTTAATTGCAAGATTTTACCCCAATGTAATCGACTTTCAAAGCTAAATGGGCACGAGTAGTTCGGTCAAAATGCTAATGTTTAATCATAGATATTTTAGTTTTTGGGATGGTTGTAGAAAGATATTATTATCTTTGTTGACTAGTAGGTCTATAAGATAGATTGTACAATGATCTTATGTAATGGACGAGGATTCCAGGTTTTCTTCCTGGATCTTTCCCGGATGAGCCTTCGAACCAGTTTATAATTTATAAATAATATATACAGTGGCGAGTCTACTTTTTCTTATATATATATAGAGATATATATATATATGTATATATATATATATGTATATATATATATATACATATTTATATATACATATAGATATATATATATATATATATATGTATGTATATATGTATATATACATAAAAATAAATCTATATATGTATATATATACATATATATACATATATATATGCATATATATATATAGATATATATATATATATACATATATATATATACATATATATATATATATATTGATGACATGTAACTGATTGGATGTTTGACAATGTTAAGTTGAAGATAATGCAAGGCATTAAATCAGTTAATGTATTGTATTGTCATTGATGTCAACTTCATATCATCTGTACGGTCATGTACATAATGCCAAAGACTTCAGAGAATCAATGGAACAAAGGTTATGCTTTCAGCAATACATAAAAGTCAAGTATTCACTTAGTGACAAACAACACTGACAGAGTGCACACCGATGGTCAAAGGCAAAGAAGAACAGTCATAGTGATACCCGACGAGGTAAAGTATAGTGTTGCCCGATGAAGCAAAACCACAGTGATGCCTGACGAGCAAAGCCAGAAGTTTACTCGATTAGTAAAATTCCAATGATGCCCGACAGACAGAGATCACAAAGCTAACTGGAGTCTCACCGATAGAACTGTCATTTTTCACTGACAGCTAACTATAGAGGTGACCGATAGAAAAGAGAGTTCAGAAAATAAAAAAAATATCTAGCTGGCAAGAGCTAAAAATAGACTTAACTAGTTGGTTTCTTTATTTTATTCGACCAGAGTTAAGTGATTGATTTAAAGAGGATTTGTACAGTTGGCAAGAAGATAATTATGAGACAAATTAGGAGTTATGCTTTAAATCTAATTGGCTGGATTGTTTTTCACCCCAAGAATCAAGAATCAAGAAATAGTGAATATCATGTCTATATAAGAGACAAGCTTAATTCATTTATGAATGGGATTAAGGGGAGTGAATAGAAAGAGGATGCTGAAGAGAAAATGATGAAGAATAACTTCATACAGTCTTGATCAATCAAGCTGAAGGAGAGCTAAGGAATTCTACAGACACCGACGAACAGTGAAGCACAACATCACAGAGCAGAAAGTGTGGAGCACAAAGAATTGAATTGATATATTGATCAAAGAGGTAATGTACTTAAATAGATCTGAAAATCTACAATTCAAAGTTGCAATATGAACAGGTCATAGTGTTTCAGTTTAACCATTGAAGTATCAAGTCTCTTAATCAAGTAGGACTTAAGAGTCTTCTATATATTGAGGTACTGTTGGCAAGTTGACTACCTAAGGATGCATGACTCATTTTGTGTTGTTTTGATGGAAACAAAGTCATACTTAGTCTCTATCTTAAAATTGCAAAATGACTAAGTAAGGAAAACAGGGCAGAACAGAGATACTCAGCGATCAGCATGACATCAGCGCATGTGCGAGAGATCGATTCAGCTTATGCGCATTCAGATATAAGTTGTAGGACATGTGTACATGCTACATCCAGACACACATAGTATGGAACTACAGTACGACAAAGTTACAAGAAGATCAATAGACCAGCAGTCTAGGAGACAGAGCATTGAAGTTGACTAAGTGTTTTGATCAGCGTGTGTTATTTTATGATGTAATGGCTAAGCGCCTTTTGTTATATGTTTGTAATGATGTAATCAACATTGTAGTAAACACGCTTGAAGCTGACTTGTTCGTGATGCAGGAGCATCCTGGGTGTAAGGGCAATCTTGCATCACCCAAAAATATTTCTGTTTTCTTTTCAATAAGGGCTACCTTGTGCAGAGCTGCTATTTATGGAAACTTGCTATTTTTAGTA
>MU227000.1:161551-172587 GCA_018584345.1 Thuja plicata
TCACAAGTTCATTATACTTAGTACAATATTTGTGGGTACTAATTCCCACCGGGGTTTTCCTCTGATCAAGGTTTCCCCGTAATCATATCATGTGTTATGAGTTGTTATGATAAGCTTCATTCTATGTATGATTGATTTATATTTAAGTTGCTGAATAAGTAATTAATAAATAAACATTGATTCACCCCCCCCTCTTAGTGTTTCTAACAGGTACATCCCAAGGAGTGCCAAAAAGGTTGATTCATGAAAGTAGCATTGGACTTGCCCGATACCTATTGACAGTCTAAGAAGGAGGATAATTCAAGGATAGTAGAAATAGATGCCTGATACTAAGTGACAACCTCTATGTATAAAATCTTCTAACAAGGTCACACTTAACCATGTGTTTGTAACCTTTAATAGGGTTGGCTCCTAACCGGGCTCACTTCAGAAGAGTGAAAATTTGGGGTACCAGTCCTAGTGGTTTTTCCCCTAGCAGGGTTTCCATGTTAAAAATTCATGTGTTATGTGTGTATGATTCATTTCTTTATTGTTTTGTATCTAACATAGTTAACACTGGATTGATCTGTATACTCTACTTATTTACTTAGTTTTGGTAAATAGTTATACTGCTTATTGGTAATAAAAAAAGAATAAGGATTGACAGAGAACACTGACAGATAGTTAATCATTATAAGTATTTCATGGCATGCATCTTGTAGGGACATAATAATCTGAGGTTTATTGATTGGTGGTTAAGTTTGAAGGATAAATTATGGTTGATTTCCAAGTTTTCTCTGTTCATGCTTCATATAGGGTTTGGGTTTCATTTTGTCAATTTTGTTACATCCATGATATCTATCCTTAATTTAATCTCTAAGGTTTTATTTATAGATTTGTTTCTAAAATTCTCCTTAAATTTCAATTTTCATAGTCCCTAAATTAAGTTTGTTTACATTTTCTAATTGTAGCATCATAAATTTTAAGCAATACAATTTTTGTCCTTGGCTTAACCCAATTTTAGTGCTTGAGGCTTCCATGAATTATTTTCTATTTGATTATGTAATTCATTGATTAATATTTAAATTTATGTCTTATCTAGATTTAATTTCTATGCAGGCCCTTAATTTTAAGAGTGTTTATTTAATTATTTCCTCTTATTTATTTCCTCTTTCACACATAGACCCTATTAATTATGGGTGACCTTTTAGATTTATCTCAATTTCAACCCCTGATATTGAGGACATTTTTAGAGTCCTAATATCTCAATGGACTTAAGATTTAAATTTGAGCCTAAAATTGCCAATATAAGGAGAGTCTAACTTGTCTCATACCTTTAAAATCACTACATACTTTGTATCTTGCAAACAAATTTGAATTACACTTTACATCTGGGGTTTTAGCATGATTTTACAATCTAGTCATCTTTCTTCGAGTTTCAGGCTCCAAATGGAAAATAGAATAATAAGGAATGATAAGCAATCATATCTCAAACATTCCAAGAAATTAATCAAGGAAAAAAGCATCTACAATCAATCAAGCAATTCAAGACATCAAGGCAATTAATCAAGCATGGAAGACAATGAGTGAAAATCTAGATCTAAGTGTTAGTGAAGAAATCCACATTCTTTCTATCCTAAATCCAAGGTCAAGACTACATTTCCAAATGTCTTGATAAGAAATTCAACAAAACAAAGTTTGTGAAGGTATTGTGTTTTATCAATAGTCACTACTAACAACATGCTTCCCTTTTTCAAACATATTTCAATTTGATTTCAAGGTTGATTTCTAAATGGCGTTTTGACCAAGGCAAACCCCTTTTCACTACCATTTTCCTATTTTTTTGAGCACTTGCAGGTGATAAGTGACACAGGTGCAAAGACAATGAAAAAAAAAGTCAGATGGAAGGCTTTAGTGATCAAAGTTGTATTTGATCTTGACCGGTATAAGGTGAGTCAAACTTTCCCCTTACCTCCAACTCATTGTTGACCCTTGGAGGTGCCTCATACTTACCATTCAAGACTGCAGTTGTTATCATAGGTCAACCATTGTAGTAGTTTTGCAGATCTATTTGTGAATTTAGGTTTATAGTCCAAATATGTTTTCATGCTTAAATACTTTTTTTCTCCTTCCATTCTTACACATTTAAATAGTCATCTTTCAACTCTTGAACAAAAGGAAACCTATGTGCATCCCCTTAACATGTGATCCTTCGAGCCTAGGGGATCGCATTCCTTCCAATTTGATGAGAAAAGATAGGTGCAAGCCTCCTAGTTGATTATCCATCTTAGTGAATGCCCTCTTTCTACATTTTTTTTCATCATACTTATTATACTTTTTCTAATCAATCTATGATTTTTTAATTATCATTAATTGGGATGAATATAGGACATGGGTCCATTATTCCTATTTGTGTACATCAATTTTTCTATCATGTAAATTTAGTTATATTAGTTATAATTATTCTAGGTTATTTGATTTTAGTTATAATTAAGTCATTACTTCATTCCCTAGATTTTAATGAATATATTTTTAGGTTTTCTTATCTAATTTGGAATAGTTTTTCTAGGCTTTTAAAAAAACTATAAAGTTTTCTAAGATATTTCTATGGTTTTATAAGATTATTCTAAGGTTTTCTAAGAATACAACAATGTTTCACTGGTTTTCTAAGAATACAAGAATTTTTGCAAGGCTTTGTAAAAAAATTCTCATTTTTCTCACATTTCTCTAACATTTTCTAAGAATACAAGATTTTTCCTAAAGTTTTCTCTATGATTGAAATATGCAGTTATTTATCTAAGAATAAAAGAATTTAAGAATACAAAAAAGGACATATATTTGTCTAAATGAATTTAAAAATCTAGGAAGAAATAGAAAAATTCTAAAAACATACAACATACAATTGAATTTGAACAAGAAAATGAAGAATTTGGTGAATGCAGTATAGTAGAGTTGAAGTGTTAGTTGATGTAGCACAGTCACGAGCCTTGTCAACTGAAAATTGCCAAGGAAGTTTTCTCTAACACGGTGTGGAGCCTAGGTCACCAAGTGAAAATGAAAGATTAAGTATCACCTTGGGCTTATACAGTTTTTGTTCAAAAAGTTGGTTGAAAAAGGGTTTGCTCCAAGATCATGTTTGAGTGAACCCTTTAAAATGTTAATAAATTAATGCATTCGATCGAAGGCATTTGGCGTCACATACTCGAGTGAATACTCTTATTTAAGTGAAGGTGCTCCAGTAATTCGCTTGAACATTTGTGTTCGAACAAGTTCACACTTGCCAATTTTTTTTTTCAGTCATCCACAAGTTTCCATCATGAGTGAAAGTGTGACCCACTATTGTGAGATCAACCTGATTTATAATTGATTTCTTTTAGTTCTATCCTCACCAATGTATTCTACAAAATAGATGATCATGACTCCTTCAAGATATAAGATATAATCTTTGTTGCCTAATACTTTGGTAGAATTTTATTATTTAGACTTGACGGTGTTAAACTTTAGTTTATCTTATTGTTTTGAGTTGACCCCCTTAAACTTTTAATTGTGAACTCGAATAGAGATAGCTAACCATTCTTCAAGATGACAGCGTCTATGAGACCACCAAAATGCACCAGCCTCGTAATATATTTTATAAATATGAGATAGATGCATTGTGATGGCCCAGTAACCATTTCCCAAAACTAAAAGTCTAAGAGTGTATCTGAAATATCAAGAAAAATAATACACAAGATTTCAAAATGAGTGAAGCATGGTGCTTATAGTTACCATTCTCCCTCGGAGAACAAGAATGATTATGCGGTACAACTTTGCATCTGCTCAGGAAAAGTTTGCCCATGTTAATTATGGCTTGGCATGCCGCTTTATTTCTTGTTCAGATAAAGAGTTTTTAACTTTATAAGAGATATAGTGCTTGTTTGGGCATTAAGGCGACAAGCTTCATGTATACCCATATATATAATAGTAAAGCTACTTTATTATATTCGACTATTTACAGCCCAAATCGTCCGGAAAATGTGTTGGCACAATATTCTCTATGATTTAGAATTACTATTTAATACTGTTAAGGTCAGTAGCAAGCAATTTTATTGATCTACATCCTCTTGGTAGGGCAATTCAACGTACACAAGTACTTACAATCCTTCTACTTCAAATAATTCTTTATATGACTTGACATAACCGGAGCAGGTCGAGGTTTGTAACTCCTTTACGCCTTCCAAGTACAATTCTTACATGTCTCCTTATTTACATAAAAGTTAAAACCCTACACATTACCAAATACATGTTAACTCCTACTCATTCACAAAATTCTTACATATTGTTATTATGTTATTATGAATCAAATAATATATGTTTTTCAAACTATATACAATTTAAGAGATCACTCAAAAAATTAATTAGAAATATAAAATTAGGAACTCAAAGTCTTAGTCTCAATTAGAATTGTACTTAACTATCCATAAGTCTGCATATGCTCAATGTTGTAAGGTCAGTTTTGTTGTGGCCTCTAAAATACTCTCTTATATTAAACATCACAATGATGTTGACTCTTGATTTTAGCCTTGTAGGCTCAAGCGTACTAGCTTGTACTGTGTCTTGGTTGTAAACTTTATGATCTGTTTTGAGTACATGTTCTTGTCTTTTTCAAGCCTATCTCATGTCTATATGAGTATTAGTTCTTGTCATCTCATGACCTTGCGATCCTAGTCAAGTCTTGAAATTATGCCTTAATATTACCCTATGTCTACCCAAGAAAACCAAGAAATTTAAGTCTAGGCTTTACAATTTTCAAGTACAAGTGTAGTTTCAAGGTCAATATTTTGTTTCATTATTTATTCTCATAGCTAAGGTACTAAAAAAATTAGATTTAATATACATGGTCACTTGTACAATAAGAAACTAAATCATTGTCAAACATAAAAAAAAGTTTAGTCGAACCATCACCATGTGTTTGTATATACACCGTGTTTCAAGTCTAAGTGTCTAGTTGACTCAAAAGTTCCTATGTAAATTGATTAAAGGAGCATTTCACCTTTTCTGCTTTCTAACCCTCATGCTAGGTTCCATGCCTTAAGAAACATTCTCAAACTCAAGAAACTTTTAAAGCATGGTCTATTTATATTCTTATGTCCAACTAATACAAGTCTTGAATCTATAAACAATTATAGGTCTAAGAAAACTATTGCAATAATTTAGTTAAAATCTCATGCTTGTGTGTTTATACTATCAAAACATTTAGTTATTTTTTTCATATCTAAGTAATATATTAGATTAAATACCATTTAAACTCACTTTAATTTATTCAACCAAATATACTCTTTTTTTTGTAGATTTGAGCTTCCATTTAGAATATGATTGATCAATCACTTCCAAGTCCAAAACTATCAAGTATTATATGTTATAATTAAATGTAGAGCCAAGATGATATTAAATCATACTCTGGATTTCGCCTCACGTCTAGGCTTCAAAGTAAATACAATATCATAGTGTAGACACCTAAAACTGAGCAAGTGCTCTCTAATCAAGCAAATATGCAAATCTCAGCAAATTGTACCAAATCTCATCAAAATGGATCAAATCAAATCAAATAGACATTTATTAAATCAAATTGGGATAAAATCAATCAAATAAAAGGATTAATTAACAAATAACATCAAATGATTAAATATAAGCCTAAAGGGATTAATCAAACTATATAGTTGATTTTAATCAATTAATTGTATAGTTTAAATCAAAAATCAAATCCAACATATTCCCCTACATGGATAATTTAATTAATTGGTTGAATTAATAAATTCTAATATCTTTCAACATGAATTTGAGGAACCAATGAGAATTGAGAAAGCAAAGCACATGGATCACTCCAAATTTGCAATCTCAATCACTCATTTTTAACTTTCAATCCTAATCACTCAAATTTGTCTCTTTGTCCCAACCTTTGAGACAAGTATTTAAATTGTCCCCCCATTTGAAACCCTCTCACTCAACCAAGGCTTAATCGTGATCAATTAACTCTACCCCTACACTTGGGAAAATCCTATAAATAGAAGTCATTTTGCAAGCATAAAAGAATCCTAGAAATTTGAATGCAAAGCATCCATATTATAGCCATTTTCATAGCAATTGAGAGCATATCAAAGCATAATTGAGCATTTTCATAACATTTGTGAGGGCATTTGAGTTCATTATTGAAGCAATTTAGAGAATTGAGAGCTAGATTAGGCATATCTTTATCATTTTCTCATTCTAGGACTGTCATTAGTAGAGATTAAGGTTGAGAGCTCTATTAACATGCTTAGATAGAGATCCATGGGATTGTTATTGATTTATTTGCAATTCTTAGTTTAAATTGTCATTATTATTCTATAGGATTGCTAGTAAATAAACTAATATCATGAAGGTATATTTCATTCACACAAATGGAGTCCACAGTGGGGCTTTGAGCCTCTAATCCTCATTTATTTCAAATTTTGTGTGTTTTGATGTATTTTTGTGCCTATTTTATAGATTGTAGGTTAAATGTCACGTACAAGCCAAAGGATGACGCCTGGTATTATTTAAATGATGCCTGCAAGTTCTTTCTTTCTTCTATCTTAATTATGTCACACCTATCAGCTAAAGAGTGATGACTGGGACTGTAAAGTGACGCCTATCAGTCAGAAAATACCGCCTGCAAGCTTGATCCTACCACCTTTGCACTTTGATTTACCACATTTAATATGCTTTGTAACACCTATTATTCTCCGTTTGCCACCTATTATTTGTAAAGTATCACATAACAAAGTGCAAAATAATGTTTACACTAGTGCAAAGTGCCACGTAGCTTACTGCAAAGCAACGCCTATAGGCTGCTAAATGACACTTGTTGTTTTCTATGTTTTATTACTGGTAGGTCATTAAAATTAGATTATTAACTTTCTATTATTGTGTTTTCTACAGATGAACAGACACTTGAAGGTACAGAAACTAGAGGTGTGGGTCAAAAGGGAAAGCAAGGAGGTAAGAATCCAAAACAAGCACTCTAAGCAAATTTATAGTGCTATTATTTAGGAAGATTTAGAAAAAGAGAAAGCATTATATGAGAATTTTGTGAAAATTAGTAATACTTATAAAAAGAAGTTTCCATCTCTAAATTCATTTTGTGCATTAAGTCCTTAAGTTATTTTGTTTGCAAATTTTGCTAAGGAACTTGATTGCATTGTCAATTCAATTTTAGTTTTTATTCACTTTGATTTGTGTGTTGACTAACTTGTTGGTGGAGATGGAGAGGGAATGATCGCCACTAGGTGAGTGCAAGAAAAAAAAAAAATACCTCAAAAAAGCACCTAGCCTTTGCTAGCATCGAAAAGAGGTATTTTTCAAATCAAGCTTGCTTTCCTTAAATTGTGGCAATTTCATTGGTATCCAGTCTAATAGGGCCACCCTATTATTGTCCATTCCAAACAAGACATTAGGTATATTCTCTCAACTTTTCAAAGTTGATCAAAAAGCCAAAAGTGTTGTGTTTGGGTGGTAGAAAGAAATGGAAGAATTGAACCAAACATTTCAAATTTTTAAGAACCTCCTTGTCAAGAGGTTGAAAATGAACAAACATGTTTGAAGTTCTTGGAAATAAGGAAAGTAATAGGGATATGCTCTTCACTCTTTGAGTGAATCAAACTCCCAAATTTACTTGACAAAGTTCAATTTTTGCTTTATATATACATGCTAGATAGCTAGATACTTAGAGGGCCTGCCTCTCGAGATTTTCCTTACGAGGATGATGAGATGGAACGACCCAAAGTGGGAGACACTCACTTTAGCCGTGAGACTATCCAACCCACTATAATAAATGCACTCTTCCTTAATGGGTCGTAGTGACTAAATTGTGTTATGGATCTTCACTTCCTCGAGTAGTCCTTTGGGATTGTGCAAAATCATACTTTCATGCGTGTGGGAAGCCCTTGTAAGAGGGTATAAGAGAATTTTCATAGTTTAGAATAGAGGTGTTAATTAAAACCTTTTTAAGTAGCAACCTACCTTGTTAGAGCTATTGTTAAAAAGCCAAATTTGACTCTAGGTAGATTTTTTGGAAGAAATGGTTGTTCAAGACTCATGAAAACGTTCGAGAACATACACTTGGTGTTTTTTAGGAGTAAGATATAAATTTTATGTGTGTGTGTGTTGTGTTTGTGTCTTTATTTTCAAGTAAGAATTTTATCCTATAGCCCTGCTCAGAAACATAATAATTTTAAAAACCCTAAAAACTGTAAAAACCAACTAGATCAGCTAAGTGACGTGTATAGATAATTAAACAACACCTACAACAATTTATGCCATGCTTGTAAATGGAAGTCATGCTTGCAAATATTGAAATACTGCCTAACTCACTGGAAAGTGACACCTGGAAGATTTTGAACACCGCCTACAAATGTCCAAACATCGCCTGCAAACTACAGAGTGTCGCGTACAAAATTTCTAGTTACCGCCTACAAAGTGCCAAGTCACACTTACACAGTAGTAAAGTGAGATCTTTATTACATTTTTGGATACCCTTTTCAGATTTATTACTTATCAGTACAACTAATAGATCATATTCTTCAAAAAAAAAATATAATGATGAATCTATTTGAGAAACAAATCAATCCTACGGTGGAGAACAATTATCAAAATATCCATAGGAATCAATACAACGAAGTAACTGAAGATGAAATATTGGAGGCATCCCAAGATCCCAAGGTTATGGAAATAATGCACTTAATTTTGAAGAGGGATAAAGAGCATATTTCTTAAAGTTAGCTCAATTAGGAATTAAACTTCCTCGTAACTGTGACACATCGACCTCAAAGAAGTATGAGGAAAAATAAAAGAATACATCATTGAAAAAGTCATCATTAAGATCAATCTGTCCTTTTATTTATGATGACGGGTCATCTCTATCTTCATCTTCTTCATGAAATGAAACATTTAAGCGCAATAAACCTATCTTGGATCAAGGGAAATTTCATGATTACCCTATTTGTGATCAAAATAATCAAGAGAATAAAGAGAAAGGTACCACTCTCAAGGAAGACCTAATGTACAAACCTCTATCTAGCAAGGTTTCTCCCATAGCCTTTACTCTTTTCATCCTTCATCCATGTAATACCTACCCCTTAGTCTGCCTGTCTGTGTCAGTTTGTGATCTCTTTTAGGCATGTTTATATTTGTGTTGGTTATTTCAGGTGATTTTAAGGATATTCATGCATTACTTTTCATAATGTTATTGATCCATTGTTAGTTGTATTATATCATCTATTTGCATATGATTTATAATTATGTCATAATGGTTATGTATATGTTAGGATGTCATTTTGATTATGGTTTTCTTACAGTACTGACCCTATATCTATATGCATGTGGATCATTGTAATGTTTTGCATTATTATTTGTTGTGTTTGGTATGGTATGGGACAGAGTCGTAGTTACTTGCTTGGGCGAGATCCACACGATAAACTATTCTCAACCATTGTTTGCTATATTATATGCATGTATGTTCATCTTTGCGATGATAGGTTTGCAGGTACTGGGCTATGTCTTCCCTGAATTGGCAGGAGTGAGTGTGCCCTATCACAATATCTCAATGGTAAGAGAGGGGAGATAATATTCAGGTCCAAATCCTTATCCTAAAACCTTATTTTTTCCTAGAACTGGACAAGAATTCTATTGACTATCCTAGTGGTTGAATCTGTCAAGTGACATGGATTCATGAGCCTATTTGTGTGTATTTGTGGTTCTATTTTAGTTGTCTATTTCAGTTGTTTATCTGTTTGTTTAGGTTTCAGGTGTTTTAATGATGATTTTGGCTTGATTTATTTAATGAATATTTATGGAAAATATTAATGTTAATTATTGCACCTTTAGTAAGGTCAAAACATTGGTATATGAAATATATGGCTATTGAATAATTAAATATTAATCAAATGCCTATATTTAATTAATTGATTTAATTATTAATTCTTGATTTGAATAATTGAGATTTAATAAATATTAAATTCAATTAATTGTGCAAAGTTGATTTATTGATTATTGCTTTAAGTTGTATGATTAATTGATTTATTTAATTGAAATACATTCTCATGCATTTTCAATTTAGCACTTTGCTTTTATATTCTAAAGTTGAGTTGTGCATGCTTTAAGTGAAAATTGAAAATAAAAAATTTATTTTAATTAGTAATTAGAAAATTTATATTCCCTTTAGGGTTTTCACTTTTTGAAAACCTAATTGGTTGGTTTTCTATATCCTTGGATTGAAAGCCATTTTGGAGGTTGTTCAATCAGGGGAGAAAGGAAAATCAGGTGATGAAGGATTTGTGAAAGCTTGAGAGCATTTTTGGAGCATATTTAGAATTCTTCTTGCTTGGATTTGTGGACTGTGTTCTTCTCATTAGTTATTGAGGTAGGATCTTGTTCATGTCAATTTTAGCTTTCAGATCCCCGTCTTCCATGCATCCAAAAAGCTAGGATCCTTTGTGTGATCATTCTTTGTTTGATTATTGTGTGTTTTGATGATTTAATTTGAGAAATATGTTCTTGGATCAATTTTGTATTTTTATTCAAGTTTGCATGTCAGATCTGTGCTTGTGAGCATAAAGGGCTTCATTTTATGGCATTAGGTGCAAATGGGTATAAGGGTTTTCAATTGGAATGAATCAGTTTTCAACAATGCCCTTAGGGTTTTGATTTGTGAAAAAATGTCTCATTTGATTGAGAAACTACATTTATTGGTTTCCAATCCTCAGATCTGTGAATAACTCATCTTAGAAAGAAGAAACCTTGCCCTACCAGGTTCTTGGCTAAATATGCACGAAAATAAAAATAATGGATTATTTGCATGTTAAAGAAAAAAGAAAACTCTTCTTGTGAAAAATAAATAAATAAATATTTAATTAGAAGTTTTTCTTGTTTATATCAATTTGCATGTCAAAGAGAAAATCCCTCATTTTCTTCCTTTGAAACTTTTGAAATATATGTGTGTGTGTGTGTGTGTGTGTGTGTGTGTGTGTGTGTGTGTGTGTGTGTGTGTGTGTGTGTGTGTG
>MU227000.1:204362-218422 GCA_018584345.1 Thuja plicata
TCTAGTTAGAAGGCAATAGATCGATTTTAGTGGGTTTCCTATGTTTTTCATGTTTTTCACTAACCCCATGTTGCTAATATAACGATCTATTGAAGTGTTTGTGTTGATCTGACAGGTACCCAAATACGCACACACACCTGGTGACAACTTACATCTATTGACAGACCCGGTCATAAAGTCCCGACAACAGAGACTGGCGCTAGAAGGAGGGAATCAGCTCATCCCCTTCTGAGGATTTAGATTTTACACCACCTGAGGGTTCCCCAAGCCATAGTTTTAGGAAGCAAGCCTTTAGTGGGATTGGATCATTTTCACCTGCCCAATTTGAAAGAGTCCTTAGATTAGCCCCCAATCCCAGAAGTTTTGTTGAACTCAAGCCTCCTACTCGAAAGAAGTAGACCCAAAAAGCCAAGGTAGCCAACTTTGTCTAGGGATCTACTACATCTCAGAATACCCAAGTTTCCCAGACAACCCCGGGGACTAACTCTTAGTCTAGTTAGAATCCAACACCCCCAGTGGTTGCATACTTTGATAGCACTGGGTCCCTAATGGGACAGTTTCCAGGTGCAAGCAACAATCTTCCTACGCACCTGGAATAGATCTGCCCCTGATATGAGCACTTAGGCTCATGAACCATAGAAGACCATCTGTAGGCATACAAAGATGCCATGAACTGACACCAGTTCCAACATCAAGAAATTGTGACCTGGATGTTCCCTCTATCCTTGGGATAGAATGAATTAAACTAGTACCTTAGCCTAACTGCCAACTCCATCAACAGTTGGCAAGATATGGAGGATGCCTTTCTGACTGCCTTCCGTGTACATGTGGACCCGATATGGTCTAACAGCTAGTTAGTCTCCATCAAGAAGGAATCGAATGAACCCCTTACAACATTTAACCATCAGTTCTAACATGCCTTGAAGCGGTGCACAAGCCCTTTCATCCCATCTACGGATGTAACCATCTAGACATACCTTAACATGATGTACCCTTTCGTTGCCACTCTCCTATGGAGAGCTACCACCCCCACTGACTGGGATACTCTGGAAAAGGTTTACAACCTAGCCTTGGAGTTGTCCCATGGTTTGAAAAAAGCTGCAACTAGGATTGGGCAGAGCATGCCTTTCAACATGATACCCAGTGGAACTTCTTACACTAAGGGATACAACCCCAATTAGGCAATGGGTGTGCCTATGATGGCCATGAATCTCCCACCACCACCGATAGACCAGCAAGCCCGGTACATATACCCATCACAAGTACAGACAACATTGGGTCTAGAATTTTTTCCCTGGAACTAGCCGCAACAAACACAACAACCATCAACACAACCTTTTGGATTACCTTTCTTCTAGTCACCTGCGGCTAGAGGATTTTCATCCTCAACTCCGGTAGCTGTTGTCACCTTCCCTAGGACCCAACTATAACAGCTATCACATTGTGATGTGAACACCCAACTGTCCACCAAGGTTGAATCCCTTTGGTGAATGTTGTCCTCACTAATAGTGGACATGGGATAGCTGAAGGTGGGGTCTTTTGCGCCCCACAACCCCAATTCCCAGATAGGGAATATCTTCTTTGGCCAACAAAATACCAATGCTAGAGGAAGGAACTATAACAATGGGCCTTGGCCCAACCAATGACAATGGAATAACAATGCTAACACTGGAGGTCCTCCTCCAAACCAAAACACCACTTAGGACAGTGCTGGACCTACCCATTTCATGCCAATCACAGAACTCCAGTCCCTTACTAACTAGTGTAGATTACATGACACAGGCTCTCACTCTGAGGTGAACTATTCCACACTTGACAAGGTCATCATGATCTCCTAGCTAGATAGACAATAAGCTACTGATCCTACTCCCTCAGAAATGCCTATAAAAGAGCCTACTCATGGTGCCTTCACCTGTGAGATCATCTTCTTTGGAGCAGATAAAGAGGACGAAGAAGAACCCGAATTGTAGGGGTTCTTTGACGAATCTATTTTGGCCTTTAAGGCTAATGCCTTCACCGACCCTTGAAATCCCTACAACACTTAGAGTCAAGATGGTAAAGGACCAGTTTACACACCTACACCTCCCAAAGATACCCCTCCCTAGGAAAACACAACAAATCATTCCTTCCCACCGAAAGGATCTAGCTCTAACCAATTGAAAGATCCGGTCGAGGGAAGCCAACAATACCCCAGGGGGAGGTTTGATATCACAAAGGCATTAGAACGAACTACCACCTCCATGACCTTGATGAAGGTCTTGTTGAACTGTCCCAAGTAGAGGAAGTCTCTTCTGAAGCTCTTGGGAAACCCAGAAGATTTTAGTCACCCACCCAAGACTGTCACTTTTGATGATGCCAATGCAGCTATCTTCCAGTGAAACAATAAGGATCCTCCCTTCTTACTAGGCTTAAACATACAAGGGAAGAGCCTACATAGTTTCTTGGTAGATTTTGGTGCTTCGGGCAATGTCATGCCCTTATCAATATACCAGAAGCTCAAACTACATCCCACTCCATCCAAAGGCGCAGTAGTCCAACTGGAAAAAACTGCTATGAAAATGGTAGGTGAGTTGAAGAACATCCAAATTCAGCTCATCCAAGACCACATGATAGCAAGCACAATCAAGATCCAAGTGGTGGACATCCCGGAGACTTATGGGATGTTGTTGAGTTAGAATTAGTCTAAGTCCCTTAACAAGTATTTCTCCACTGACTTTTCCCACTTGTAGCTCTCCTAGGAGGGATAATCTAACCAGATCTAGGTAGAAAGTGAGCCTAGGATGAAATAGGCCCTCACCAAAGTCAGGAGGGTGAATGAAGTCCTCTTCTCTAAGACTTCCCTCAGGGTCTACCGATCCCTATAAATCCTGACCTTTGATTTCACCCCCAGGGAGGATCCCATAGTTTCTTAGAGGATCCAGGACTTAGACAAAAAGTTAAGGGGTGAGGTCAACTCATAGGATACTGCAACAGTTCCTACTACACTCTTGTCTAGCACTTGTTTCCTGGTGCATTATTAGAAACATTCAAAACTAGAGTGTGAGCCTTTCATTGTCATTGCTACCCGTCACATCAATGCCCTCTAGGAGAAGAAACACGAAGCAAATTTTCTTGGACCTAGTAATCATTCTGATGGTACCCCCATGGTACTTCCTTTCTAGGGATCCCAACCATGGACTTCTCTAGAGCAAAACCTCACCCATGTGACATCAAAGCTGGAGGAAACTCCTTCCAACCTTCCTAGAAATAATCCAAAGGCCACTTCGCCTTCCCAGCCCCAAACAATGAACATTGACTTATGGACCCTGAAGTTGAACGAGCCCTAGTCTAAACAAGGTTGTGGGGCTAGAGTGGAATTTTTCAACCCACGGAGGAAATCCTTCCTTACTTCTTATAGGTTGTAGGTCAATAGCATGAACAACGTCACAGAGTATGAGGCCTTGGTCCTCAGAATCCTATTTTCACTAAGAAAGGGAATCACTCACCTCTGGGTGCTGGGTGATTTAGAGTTGATCGTAAAGAAGGTCCAGAGCCAATACACTTGTCATGATAAAAGGATAGCCACATACCAAAACTAGGCTTGGAGCCTCATCGAATATTTTGATGCCTTTGGCATTGAACTCATCCCCCAGAAAATAAACTACATTCTAGATTCCCTTGCCATATCTGCCAGCACTCTCGAGCCAATGGCTAGCTCCCAGCTCTAGAAATTCTCTATTGAGATGGTCCCCACCCCATACATTCCAGATAGTGTCACCCACTTTCAGGTATTTGAGGATGATTAGCATATTCTATCCTTCATGGCCAATGTTGGTTTTTTTGAAGACCAGATAGTGGAAGAAATGGATCACGGAGATACTGGGTAGGGTGAAGAAGATGATGGTATCATAGACTTGCCAACTAAAACCATCCCTAAGGGGATGGTAGCATTAGAATGGATCTTTGACTTAGACCCTCGAGGCTGGGAAAATATATCATTCGCCTTAGAGGAAGGAAAATTTGAAAAAGTTAACATCGGCCAGGTTGGTGAAGAAATATTGGTGCACATTGGTATCTCCTGCTCCCTAGAGGAGAAGGAGAAGATTCTCACGGTTCTCTAAGAATACATTGATGTAATCGTGTTGCGGTATGAGGATTTGAAAACCTATGACACATCCATCATGACCCAGACCATCCCACTGAAACTTGATGCTAAGCCCTTCCAGAAAAAGAAAACACTGGTAAACCCACTGATCGAGCCTCTAATTAATTAGGAAGTTCAGAAACTGCTGTCAGCCTAGATTGTCTTTCTGATTCGGCACACTGCCTGGGTTTCCAACCTCATCCTAGTGAGGGAGAAAACTGGTGAAATCCACCTTTGCTTGGATTTTTTCAATTTGAACAAGGCATCTAAGAAGGATAATCACCCTCTCCCCTTGTTGGATGACGTATTGCAAATTGTGAATATATCAAAAATGATGTCCTTCCTGGATGGGTACTCTGGGTATAACCAAGTCATGGTTAAGTATGAAGATAGAAACAAAATGGCATTCACCACCAAGTGGGGAACATTTACGTAATGAAGGATACCTTTTGGCCTAATCAACACAGGGGCCACATTTCAAAAGGCTATGGAAATTTCATTCGAAGGCCTAGTAAACTAGTGCATTATCATCTACATGGATGATTTGACTGTCTTTTCCTGGGATAGGCGTGATCATTCCACCCACCTTGCCCAAATTTGTGACAGGTGTCGCCAGTATGGAATATCCCTCAACCCTAAGAAATGTATATTCGAGGTCACTGAAGGGAAGCTGCTTGGGCATATCATCTCCAAGAAGGGTATATCTATTGACCCTGAGAGAGTTGAAGCACTACTAAATCTATAGATGCCTCATAGCAAGAAGGAAATGAGATCTTTCTTCGAAAAGATAAATTTTTTTTGGTGGTTCATTACTCAGTTTGTCGAGATAATGAAGCCACTCAATGAGATGATGAAGAAAGATATAAAGATTGAGTGGATTCCTGAAGCAAAGCAGGCGTTCACCCAGATTAAGAAAAAAATTGTGGAGGCACGAGTCTTGGCTAGTCTAGACTATTCCCTCCCCTTTCATATATACTCTTTTGCTTTGCCACATTTTGCTGTGGTAGTTTTGACCCAGATTGTTGAAGGGGAAGAAAGACCAATAGCTTTCATGAGCTCCCCCTTTAAGAATGTCGAAGTCTGGTATTCACCTTTGGAAAGTAGTAGGACTTTGCTCTCGTCCCCATCGTGAAGAAATTATAGCACTATATTCTCCAAAGAAAAGTGCATGCTATCATCCCAGACCAGGCTGTTAAGTCTCTACTCCTGTAGAGTGAATTGGATGAAAGATGGGGGAAATGGATGACCATTCTCTTGGAGTATGATTTGGAAATGCAACCCATGAAGATAGTCTGAGGCTAGGGACTATGTAGAGCAATGGAAGATGGGACTCCAGACATCAAATTCCAAACCTATATAGTGGATTCCATCACTCAAGATCCATGGTATACTGACCTGGTATATTTATTACTGAATAATAGATGCCCGAAGGGGCTACCCCCAAGAAAACATCGCGCCCTGCGGCTGAAAAGTGCGCATTTCATGATAAAAAATGGGACACTTTTTCATAGGAACTATGAAGGGGTGTACCACCAGTGCATAGATGTGGACCAGGCTATGAAAATGATTGAAGAATTTCATGGGTAGTTTGGAACCAAGCATGGCTCACCTGACGCCACTACCCATCAGATCCTCTAGGCTAAATACTATTGGCGATGTATCTTTAAGGATGTCTACACTCACGTTAGGAGATGCCATACTTGTCAAACAATGGAAAATCGTAAGTGGAACCCGGCCATGCCTTTGGAGCCAGTCTTCAAAGCTATACCCTTTTCCCAATGGGCCTTTGAATTTATTAGGGAAACCAACCCCAGCTCGTCTACCAACCACCAGTTGATCCTGACTGCTATCGATTACTGCACCCAGTGGTCTGAAGAAATTCCTTACAAAAATAACATGGTAGACATAGTTATAAAATTCCTAGAAGAAAACATAGTCACAAGATTGGGAATGCCTTTTTTTGTAGTGTGTGACAATGGTCTGGTGTTTTCTTTGGTGCAATTACTCAAATGGACCTATGAAAGAAAGATCACCCTAAAGTTCTCCAGTAACAACTACCCCTAGGGTAATGGTGTGGCTAAATCTACAAATAAAAATTTACTTGAGGTAATCAAACATCTGTTAGAATAGAACCCTCGGGACTGGCACCAAAAAATTAGGTTCACCCTCTGGGTGGATTACATCCAAGTAAAGGAAACCCTGGGGACATCCCCATTACATCTGGTTTTTGGCCAGAATCCATTATTCCCCATCAACTTACAGATCCCAGTTTTATAGTTTATGTAGGAATTCAGCAACTAGGATAACATTGTGGAGGTCCAGCTTTTGAACCTAGTGCGAATGGAGGAACAAAGAGACACAACAGTTGAACATTTTGTGCATCATCAAGCAGTAGTGAAAAGATGGTTTGACCAAAGAGCCCATTATAAGGCCTTTCAAATTTTGGACTTGGTTATCTTGTGGGACAAGGCCCGGGAAAAGAAGGGAAAGCACACTAAGTTCCAACTACTCTGGCTCAGACCATATCTGATAGCTGAGATCTGCAAGGTAAATATTTATTGCCTCAACACTATGACTGGAGAAGTCATCCCACTACCTATCAATGGGCAATTTCTCAAGCACTATTTTGAGTAAGGTAGGTGGTGAGTTTGTCCAAAGTTGTACTATATACAATTCTTTCTTGTAAATATCTTTCTCGGTGCTCCGTTTGGATTGCCCTTACCTTGTAAATAATTTGTTGGCCGTCCTCCAGGATCATCTTTCCTTTTCATATTTTTTGGGTTTCCAGCATGTTTCCTTCTCCTTGTAGGAAGGTATGATTCATATAACATCTAGTCTTTGAAACAGTATCTTGGGCATTGCGGTGAATTCAAAATCTATTGTTAGCATAGTAGAATTTATTCGCACTTTGAAGTTATTCTACAAGTATGGTAAAGGGTTATGCGTAATCTTCATCTAATTTACATCTTGAAATTCTGGACATCAGTTACATGAAAATTTAAGAAACAAGTAATCAGACACCTTAAGGACAGATTGTTTGTACTGGCTAATTAACCAAGTCTGAAAGTCATCAAAATATCCTGGGTCCAGAACATTCTCTCCTATTCAAAAATTTGAAAGTGGATGGCAAGGTGAAAGAAGTACCACCATTAAAATTAGCTAAGCTTAAGGTTCACAATGAAAGAAGTACCGCCTTTCATCCAGAAAATAAAAGAAAAGAAAGAACTGAAGAATAGAGAATTCTGGTGTAAGGGGGAAACATGCAAGATACGATGAATTTGATTTTATTTGCTTAGTGCCTCCTCTCTACTTCTCCTGGAGGTCATCAGCTTGGTTTTCTTTCAAAGAACACACTTCACAACTAACAAAAGACCGAAAGATTGAATCAATGATGAGTCCATTTTTCTTAGATTCCTTGCACTTTGCAAGTAGAGGGTTCCATGTAAAGATTAATTCTGGTTTTTCTAACCAGATATTCTAAAGTCCTCGAATACGCTAAGGCATTCATCTCAGATAGTCGCCATTTGTTATGCCCTGTATGCCCATCCCTACATTTTGTAGGAAAAATGTTGGGTCCCCCTTTTCTCTTTTTCTCTTTCCCTTGGTTTCTTGTGTGCTTTGTTTCCCTCCAGGCTTTTCTCCTGCGAGGGTTGTTTTTCTTTTTCTTTTGTCTTCTTTAGTCTCCAGGACCTAGTCCTGGAGTTTGTTTTTTCTTTTGAGTTGGCCAGATCCTGGACTCTGGGATTCTTTGTTACCATGTCTTCTTTTGTGAGAGGATGAGGTTGCATGGAATCCCTAGGCCTAGAGTCTAGAGGTTTGCTTGTTTTGGAGTTTGCAAAGATAATGCAACCCATTTTTACCCTAAGGGTATAAATAGAAGTTATTTGTCATTTTCACATTTACCGTGATTAAACACTTAGAGCACTCAGAGCAATTTTAAGGTGATTAAGGCAATCTAAACAACATTTTTCTCCCTGTGCTTAGTGGTTGATTAAACAGTGAGTTTCAGTGCTTGTTTGTGGTTGCTTGAAGGTCAATTTGTTGTAGAGCACCTCCTATGCTCATCTTTCCCGCATTCTCTGTGTTCCCAGGTAGGCTTTCGTCTCTCTTCTTTATATTTTCTAGTTTTCTGGTTCTTGTTTCTACCTCATTTGTTTTTGTTTTGCATTTCATTTTGTTTCTCTAGTTTATCTCACTTTCTGTCTGGTTTTGTTCAATTTTTGTTTGCCACGTATTTCGCGCTGGCTTTTCTATTGCCTCCCGATGGTGGGTTGGCTCTGCCAGAGGGTTGTCCACCCTCTGTGCAGCTGTAATAGTATGTATGCTCTATATATTCTATGGAGTAGTGTAAATGTTTATGTATATGTTGTACATGTTGTGCATATGTCTGTATATGTCTATATATATTCGACCATTTTTAGTCGGCCTGCGAGTTGTGCTTCAGCCCTCATGTGCACTTCAGCTCTGTCTATACATTATCTCAATATCCTACACTATCTAGTGGCAAGATCATCGTGCTTCATGTGTCAAAAGCCCTAAAATATGGAGCTCATTTGAGAAAGATGAAATTTCTGGTTCGAAATCCACACCTTACTAGTTTGAGCCATGGCAATTTTCTCTCTCCTCTATCAAGTCAATCTTTATGGAAGATTAAGTTCCCACATGAGCATTCAAGTCCAGCCCAAGTGGTATTCATTTCCTCACGTGTTTGGACAGTTTTCAGTGTTAATTCCATAACTCCCATTACTACATGGCCATGTAACACTCCCATGCCAACCTAATACGACTCAATTCTAGGCACATTAATAATGGTTAGTTTTCTTGACTCCAAGTCCCAGGTCTTCATTTGCTCCTTGTTTCTTTCTCATCACATGTGCTAGAATCCCTAGAGGCCCGTCTAGAGGTTAAATTCCTAAGTTACTCTTATTATATGTATATCTTTTCAGGGTTTGACATGAGCTAACAATTCTTTTAGGTACATGTGTGATGTGATAGTTGTGTGTGTGTATTTGGGTACCTAATAAGAGAGACACAACACATCAATAAGTCATTGCATTAGTTTAAATTGGTTAGACAAGCATGTAAAACCACCTAATATCAACCCATTGACTTCTAACTAGGAAGAGTGTGATTAGTAACATAAAAGCCCTCATTTTATGCTAGAATCAGTGACATATACGACCTAGTATGAAGGATTTTCGATTATAAACAAGCTGAAAAGATGAGAAAGCAAGCATTCTAGCTCTAAGCATGAAAATAATAACAATGCAAAAGAATGATTTTAGAAGTGAAATGTTAGTCTAGGATTAATTCAACAGCATAACAATGTATTTTTAATCTAAGGTGAAGGCTCCTTTGCTCTCAAAAATGGGTTCTATTTCTAGAAGAGAGAGAGAGAGAGAGAGAGAGAGAGAGAGAGAGAGAGAGAGAGAGAGAATTAATGAGTTAAGGGACTCATTAATGGAGGTGTAAGAACCATTAATGCCCAAGGCACTAATAAGGCATGGAGGAGACATAGGTTTAAGGCATCTTCATTAATAAGGCAATAATGAAAGCCTTAAAGAAGCAAGGGAAGGGTGTAAGAGGGTGGCTTGAGAAGGTGGACCTTAAGGAAGTCAAGCTTGAGAAAGTGGACTTTCTCAAGTGGGTTGAGTTTCTAAGCATTCCTTAATGGAATGTGACAACATTAGGAGGTGGGTTAAGGCTAGAATTAGGATTAAGATTAGATTAGCAAGGGTGAAGGGGTTGAGAAGGGTTAGAACCCAGGGTAGAAGTGGTTGAGATAGGTTAGGTTGGATTTTAAGGGAATATTAATTAAATGAATTAAACTTATTTAATTCATTCAAAAATATAGGAATTAATTATTTAAATAATTTAATTACTTTTTAATAATTAGGGGACTATAGCCATTTTAATTAAATTAAATAGGCTAGGGGAATGGGTTATTTTGAAAGTGGAAAATTGATTTAGGGATTTATTTAATTCCTTTATAATTAAATCCTATACCCATATTTGATTTTGGTTTGATTTAATTAGTTTGAATTGATTTAAATCATATGGCTTAATATAATTTAGTGATAAAAATCACCTAGGACATTAAATTGATTTGAAGAATTATGTCAAGCAGTAACAAGGTCATTTGGACATAATCGAGGGTATGATCATACTTAGGAAAAATAGGGTCCATAGTTGGAATAGACCAAATTCGGGTGGTTACATTTTTCCCTCTTTGAATTGATGTGCGAGCAGCGCATTGATTCAAAGAAAGTTTTTGATTTTGACTTCAGAAAGATTGAGAATTCCATTCTTGGTAGTCGAACAAAATGTTGATGAGATCAATCTCGCACTTGATCAAACAAAACTGATAGAATTGATTTTGAACTTGGTTTTCGTCCAGAGATCAATAAAAGATTTTAAAAATACCAATTCTGAACTTGGTTGTCATCCAAAAATTGATAATACTGATTCTGAACTTGGTTGTCATTCAAAAATCAGTAAGAAGCTGCCAGGAGCTTTAATAAAAATCTTTTAAAATGAGGAAATATAAGATATCCATCTCATGAGAACCAAAGCTTTCTATCCCACAGTTCTGACTTTAGTCAAGGAAACTGTTATGCCCCTAGTTTTTTTGATAACAAAGTAATTTTTAATGCTTTTTCGAGAAAAAATTTAATTGATGATAGTGTGATCATGCCCCCTCGGGAATGAAATCGAAGGAAAAAGAATAAATCCATCAGTTGGAAAGAACATAACACTTGCAGGAAGCGGTTAGGGAAAGAAATAGTAGAGTAGAAGAAGGTGTGTTTAAAAATAAACACATGATTACCAAGTTAATTACGTGAAAATATGAGTGATAAGGCTGATAAAATGATGTTTAGACCAAGATGTATGATAAATGTGCAGTATTGACCAATGTTGGGAACAAATGAAGCAAAGTTGTAATTTTTGAAACTGCCGCAAAAATGACACTGTGTTGCTAAAAACATCTTAGGTACCTTCAATTTGGTTCACGATTGAGTAAAAAGAGAATAAAAATGAATTTGTAGTTTTCTAGGAGGAGTTTTGGAACCCCTAAATGTCTCAAAAGACCCATATAAGCCTCCAAAATTACCATTTCACTATTCATTTTCACTTTCCTCTATAGAAATTTAGAGAGCTCTACAGAGAAGATGGTAGTACCAGTGAGGAAGCACCATTTTGAGATGAGCCACCGACATCAGCGACCAACCGACTACCCACCGCCGGTAAGTGCTCAATAAACTACCCTGTGAATTTTGCAATTTTCAATTTCATGCATTTTTGTGATTTTTAGAGCTAGTTGAATTTAGGATTGCATCTGGGATTCTGGATCGCATCCTGCCAATCCCGAGTCATATCCATTTTTCCCAGATTTCTATGTCGCATCTGGTTTTTCTTAGATCGCATCTAGTGTTAATTCTTTTGTCTTGTTTTGAGTGAAAATCCATCAGGGGATCGAATCCCATTTGCTTAGTGTCATATCCCACATTTAGGATTGCATCCCGTATTTCAGGCCGTATCACATCTGGTAAACGCAATCGCATCCTGTATTTCCAGGATTGCATTTGGTAAAAGACTTAGATTTTGAATGTGTTTTGATCTATTTGCATCTTGAAAACTTGGAATTACTTAGCGGAGTAGGAGTCTGCCCCTTGTCGTAGATAGGATTCTAATTTTTTATTGTTGTGTCCAAAATCAGGCCCAGTTTGAGGTAGTTGCATTTCGTGGCACTTACCCTGCATGTGTCCTTGCATTGTCAAGACATTTATTAGATGACGAGAAGATGATTATGGTCTGATGTGGATTACAGTCCTTGATAGTTTTACCCAAGATCAGGGTAAACCGTGGGTTGTTGACTACTCTGGCTGAGAAATGGCATTCTGAGCACAACACCTTCCATTTACCGACAGGAGAGATTACTGTGACTCCGGAGGACGTCTGGATGATACTCTAAGTACCGATGGTTGGACATGAGGTTTTCTTTGAGTCTAGAGCTGGTGTGGTGATTGGTACTGCACACAGATTCTTTCAGGATGACACCATAGATCGGAGATACTTGTCATGGGATTACATGGTTGATCACTATGATCGATTACCTATGTACTTAGCAGGTTTGGTAGGCGGCATCCTCATGCTGGATAGGGATCAATATGGATTCCTAGTTAGCTGGGTGAGCATGGTTAAGCAGATGATTGTCCACCATCGATGTTTTGCTTGGGGGAGCTGTATATTAGCTCACATATACAAAGAGCTCCATGAGATTGTATACCATCACACCCACAGTATGACTGTGGGTATACTCATTCTTAAGATTTGGGCCTTGGAGCACATCCCTGTCACATGGTCAATTATAGATAGGCAGAGGGAACCTAAGAAGCCCTATGTATATATGTATGTAGGCCTTTTACAGTAGCCCCAACTAGGCAAGGTTGAGTACTGGCTTCGTTTATTCGAGATATGATAGAGGTCATCTAGAAACCATATCTAGATTGTGAGGTGTGGACCTCTAACACCTGATAGGTACCATTTTTGTGTCAGAGTAGATATCTTATTAGTTGGAGAGGTATATTATAGAGTGTTTTGTCATCACCAGAGTTCTGAGGTAGTATGGTCGGCGACAGGGCCATACAGAGGATATTGAAGTATATGCCCATACTCGAGATGAGACACCTCTATGGGGTGCATAGTTGACCTACAAGACTACACATCAGGAGATCAAGGACATGGTTTTTGTAGAGGATGCAGGTGTATCATATGGTTACACTGCTGAGAGGCTCCAGTACCCATTTCCGTGATTCACTATTCTGGAGGAGATCATTCCTCGCATAGAGGAGCCTCTTGATTATGATCCTAATGATAGACCCATCAGGGGAAGAGGAGGTGCACAGAGAGATAGGGCTCTTGGGAGACATGGAGGCCATGATTTTGGGAGAGATGGTGGCAAAGATGATAGGCATCCTCCTTCGGATGATGGTCATGATGGTGATGACAAAGGTGGTGGTGGAGAGGTTGTGGATACAGGTGGTGCCAATGCTAGTGGGCAGGGTAGACACCAGAGATTTAGATTTGTGGCACCTTGGAGAGACACTGATCCATTGCTTATAGAAAACCAGCAGTGATAGAGGCGACAGGGAGCCTAGGAGTAGGATCGAGGCAGAGATGGAGACCCATTATCTAGATGTGAGCAGGAGAGGGAGAAACTTCGAGCCTGGCTCATGGCTTTGGAGGCCAAAGTGACTACTGTCAATGCTCTATTGGTAGACAGGGATTTATAGCTAGACAGACTGAGAGCTGAGAGGGATGCATAGGCCCAGACAACAGTCCATCAGGGACAAAGGGCCACATACTATTACGCCCTGTATCATGCAGTAGTTCTAGAGGGCCAGAGAGAACCTTCATTTTCTTGAGTGGCCCAGCAGTCAGAGGGGGCCATGCCTCCTCCAGCAGCACCTTTTGCACCACCTCCTCCTCCTCCTCCTGACCAGGGAGAGGGGGCGAGATAGAGCTGAGATGTTTTGTACCATTTTGTATGACATGTACATTTTTGAGATCATTTTTGTATATCTGGATCCTGCAGAGATCCCTTCTTTTGTCTATCTAGATCCTTTTGAGATCTGTTTTTGTAGATTACATTAATATATGTATATCTGATTCATTGATACTCTTTATGCTCACTAATATACTGATACTCTTTATGCTCACTGATATACTGATACTCTTTATGCTCACTGTCCCATATGTGATCTGTACCATGTTATGATGATATATATTTGATGCAATTTCTTGATTTTGACATGTCTCATGAGTTCTTTTTGCTTCCATAGATGTGGTAAATGTATCTTTTGCACATGTGATGATATCTTGGTCTCTTGATGAGTTAGCTTGTAGATGATAACATCATTTTATAATTGGATGTGAT
>MU227000.1:237150-254881 GCA_018584345.1 Thuja plicata
TTACATTTTATTACATCATAGTCGGCTCAAGATAACCTTTAAAACCCGAACAGAAATTTTGAAGAAAATTATTTTCTGCCATTTCAGGTGGCCCAACTTCCGAAGACCATAAGTCATCACCAGTTGACCCGATTGGCTATTATAACCCCATTTCAGAAATGCCGTGAAGCGCTCTACAGGCATGACTAGTGCAAGTGCCCGTCCCCCAAATTTTCAACCTCATCCAGGGCCTCTAAAGCCTTCAAAACTGAGTTCAAAGTTTCTGTACCCTGCTGCCAATACCAAAAATTTTCAATATCTTCCAACATACACTTGATCTGGTAATGAAACTTTACTGGCAGACTTATATGACCAAAATGAACCTCCAAGAAAGAAATCAGATCATTCTGAGCACATACAAAAATTACCAAAAATAGTAACTTTCCATAAATAGCAGCTCTGCACAAAATAGCCCTTATTGAATATAAAAACAGAAATATTTTTGGGTGATGCAAGATTGCTCTTACACCCAGGATGCTCCTGCATCAGTAAATATTAAGAATAAGATTTAACAGTGAACTCCCCCTAGAGAGTATTTACAGGATCAAAATCTAGCAGCAAGGACACCCCTACCACCACAATGGTTGGTGGATTCTAGAAAAAGGAAGGCCCCAACTCTGGCCAAGGCCCATCTCTCTTTGGTAGAGATGATGGCACAAGCATAGAATCCCCCCAAGGAAAAGAAAGCCTGGACAGTCCATACCCTCTGGACTGGGACAGGCATAGACATAGTTGCGGTAGTCGCAACACCTCCCCCAGAGGTGGACAGGGTGACAACAACGGCTGAGGATTATGCAATCATGAAGATATCTCTAGCGAAAAGGAGAAATCAGGGTGATTTGGACTTGCTAAAAGAAGAAGCCAAAGAGGTAGAATCTCGCTACGAGAAGGAAGCCCAAAAATTCAAAGAAGAGAAGGAAAATAACGCAAATCCTTTTGGGCTATTGACAAAACTTATGCAGCCTATCACTTCCATTTCCCTGGGAGCTTCTGCATCTAGGGCACCGCTCCCAGAGGGTGATATAGATGTGCTTAGGGGAATGAAGAAGAAAGTGTAGGCAATTGATGATTGGGTAGCTTAACAGGTGGGAAACATCTGGTGTTTCATAGTGGGGACACTCCTAGACCTATACACAACCAACGATGTTTTACACCAAACCAAAACCACCATCTCCATTTGGGAGGGAGAGATTGAGAAATATGAGGCATGGATAGGTGAGTTAGGGGAACTCATGAGCATCAGGGAGGAAATTGGTTCCAAGGCTAGAATCTAGGGAGAAGAGTCCTTTGAGTTTGTCCAGACACAACACTCCAAACTTGATCTCACATTGGAGATAATCAAGCAACTGGTAGGGGCCCTGCGGGACAAAGTTCTGGAGGTGGACTATTCTTTAAATTTATACAAGGCATTTATTTCAAAGGTTTTGGGAGTAAATCCCTTTAGTACTCAAATATGTACTCCAGAGGAATACATCATGGAAAAATATGACAAGCTAATGGATTCTTGATACCAATCCTTGGAGGGAATGGATGGATCTTAAATGACACGCATAACACGCATGGTGCCCTAGGCTCACGACATGGAAAAATGGCCACAAAATTCAAGGAAAATACTTCAGATTTGGGCAAACAGGTGGAGACAACCAAGTACCATCAGGCCGGCCTCAAGGGAATCGATGAAGATGGAATCACTCAGCTCCTGGAAAAATTCAAAAATATTAAGGAGTAATAAGGTTCTCTGGATCCCAGAGATTTTCAACATCAAGATACATTGTGAACATTCTTTATTCTTTGAGCGCAAGCTCCCGAATCCTGAAGTCCCAGATCCAATAGTTGTGTATTATTGTAGTGACCCGCATCCAGGTTCCCCGGAGCCAACCGGTCATTATCAGTTAGTTAATAATGATGTCAAAAAGTAGGTGATCCCAACAAGGCACATCGACTTGAGGGATGGTTCTAACCAATGGTCTTCCCAAGGTGCCACTCCAGCATTGAACACCTGGCACATCGGAGACAGTGAGCCACTTTTCTATTGATGAGGCATGTAGCCTCAATCCCCAAGGGATCAAATTTCTTCTATTCTCCCTCTGGCTCTCTTCTTGAGGCTGATTCTTCCATACCTCTTTTCTTGTCTCATTCTTCTGACATGTCAGACCTCTATGATTTTTGAGGTTGTTGTAGCATGGTGCAGGTAGTATCGGCCACCAAAAATTGTATTTTATTGTTGAGTGTAAAGTTCAGTTAGGTTAGTTTTAGGGCCATTAGTTTATGCACCAGTGCTCACTAGAAACCCGTTAATGAAGAAAGAGGAGTTCTGGCAATGATTTTGTTAGCATTCTGACCTCTGGATTAATGTTCTTTTGTGTTATATGTTTCTAATATCCCTTTCTCTAATGTTTTAAGTAGATTAATGACCTTCTTTTCCCTTCTCTATTGAATATGTATGAACTAATGGTTCTATATGCATTTAGTATATTAGTGTAGAATGTTAGAGCTTGATTGATGTTTTAAATGTATTTGCACAACTATACATAGAATGTAATACTTCTAACCCTGGCATGTCTTTTGAAGTTTATTTAATAATCCAAATGCTTACAAGAAACCCCAACCTACCAAAATCCCTGGAGAAGATGAGCCAAGAAAACCAGCTACCCCCCCCGAACAAAGCAGCCACACTCCCAACTTAGCTTCCACACCATCGAGACCTGACTCTCATGTTCTTGAAGGCCCAGAGAATTTATTCCCCAGACAACCTTTATAGGAGAAGTTGGTTGGTACCCTAGTACCTTGTGACAACCTACTTCTATTGGTGGACCTGGTCACAAAGTCCTGTCAACAGGTCCCATATCCATAGAATCATGTGATGATCACCATGCACCCTTTCATTTCTTCCAAGAAGATATCCCTCCACCTCAAGAGATACATACCTCTCCACTTCCCAAGAAAGATCAAGATATCCCTTCCACCATTTCCAATGAATATATTGAAAATTAAGAGCAAAGCACCCTCTCTACACCATCCAAAGTTCCTTGTCAAGATTGAAGTATTCCATAAAATCCTTGTCATGATCCTCCATAGTCACCTCAAGAAACCATAATTCCTCCAATTTCCTTGCATGACAATAAATCCCTTCAAACCTCAATTGATCTTATCAAATTTTCTCCTATGAATGATATTCATGAGACTATTGGTATAAAGATAAATCTTAAAGATGAGAGCCTTGGAAATATAACTCACTCCAAAGATATTGATATCCCTTTCACACCTTATCTCCCTCCATTCAAATGCAACCATATGTCTTCACCATCCTCTAAATCCCTTTTGGGTTCCTATGTCCCAAAGCTAAAGTCTTCATCCCTTCCATCCATATTAGGTCCCTATATTCCTCCATCAACCATGCCTACCATTTCTACTTCTTCATCCACTTACCCTATCACATATCAAGATCATCAAAGGCACACATACTTGAAGAATGTCCAAACACCAATCCATATGAACCCTCCATATAATTCCTATTCACCCAGAATTACTAAGTCTTTTGGAAGCAATTTGGATGTGAAAGATAAAAATTAGAAATCCAAGAATCCACATGTGTATAAAAATCACCATATCCCATCTAATCGACATGTGAATGAAAAGAAAAAAGAAATATCCAAAAGGTTGCAAAGGTCCACAAAGAAAAATGAAATATCCAAAAGGCCACAAAGGTCCACCAAGAAAAAAGAAAAATCAAAGAAAATGTGGGTTCCAAAATCCCTCATTGAAGAAATACATTCAAAATATCACAAAAGAAAGAAAAATCAAAGACTATGTGGATTCCCAAGTCACTTTTGAAAGAATTTCACACAAAAGAAAAATCAAAATTGACATTCAAGCTTCCAAAGGCTTCCATTTCATCTCCTTCTAAATATTTTCCACTTTCCAAGTCTACTTTGGGTTCCTATATCCCAAAATCCACTATCTTAGCTACATCCTTACCTCCTCCATCTATTGTTCCTCCATCATTCCACCACCCTTCAAAGTGTGGTTCAAAGTTGATCTTCCCAACATTTCCATCCATAACATACCTTCTTCTTATCCTCAGATTCATTATCCAGCACATACTTTCAATATTTCCATCCCTCTTATCCAATCTATGGCATAAAAACTTTACCACCATCTACCCTTATCCTCCATATGTATCCTTTATCATCACCTTATCAATATATTTGAACATCCTAGCCATATTCATGGTTTATTATAGCATATCTTTCAGGAGAGCATTGTCCAAATATCTAGATGTTGGGGAAATTTTGAAAAATACAAAAAGAAAAAAAAAATTGAAAAAGAGAAAAGTGCCTTGGTGAAAACCTGGTAAACAAGCACCTTGGTAGAAAAATTAAAGAGAAATAAATTTATCCTATGGTGAAAACCACTTCTTATGGCACCTTGGACACGTACAATGATGAAAACTTGGCAAACGGCATCATGCATAATTCCTCCTTCTTGTGCTCTAAACTTGGGGTCAAGCTTCATCCATTATCTCCTCCATCTTACCTATCCAACCATTTATCTCACTCACATCCATATTCATTCTTTCACCTTTGGTCTTGACAAGGTTGAACACATCCATGAGCATCAAGTATCTTGACACCGTTATCCTTTTCATCAGCTTATTTACTTGTTGCATCCATGCTACCCTATCATGATCTTGCTTCTCCTTAATACACCTTCATTATTCATAAGTAATCTTTCCATAATCCCAAAGCCATCCCCTTATAGCCTCCATCACCCCTTTATCTTGATCGTTCTATCTTATCCACATCTTACCCAAATTGATCCATTGGTCTTGATCAGAAATGAAGGACGTAAAGTAAAAAATTTGTTATCAAAAACCTCTTGACATGTCCACTCTTTTGGATCACTCACTTTCATGACAATAGATTGTTATCCCATATGCTATCCATAATTGCATCATTGGCTTCCATTTCATATCCAAAAACATGTTTCACATTGCTATATCCTTTTTCCTTACCTTGGGTAATCTTGAGGAGATGGTCCTACGAGTCACATTCACATTCTTCATCCATCAATGACCTTTCCATTTCTAATCCATTATCTTTGAAATCCATCCGTTGTGTCATATACCTTGCTAGACATTGGGGGAAAACCAATGTGATCTTGTTTGAGAGCTGGTTATTTTCTAAAAATCAAAAAATCAAAAAATTTCTTAAAATCTAAAAAAACCAAAAATCTTTAAAATTCCAAAAAACCAAATTCTTAAAAATACAAAATAACAAAAAAATCTCTAAAAATCCAAAAATCTTGCATAAAGTCTCTAAGCTACATCTTGCATAAACTAAGATTTTGTCATATTTTGGAAGTTTGCCCAAGAACAACACATTTTTTTCAACATGGGGCATTAATCCAAGAGAAATGGATTTCAGTAAAGTAGACACCAATTCACATGAATCAATGCATCAAATGAATCAAATAGACACTTGAACCTTTGATTTACATCGTTGTTCAATTTCTCATCTGATTTTGACACCAACGTAATCCCTGACTTTCATTGACTTATTATTATCATGATTAAAAATTTGCAAAAACCTAACAGATCAGAATGAATGATAAAAATATATCTCCTTTTGCATTTCTTTTGCAAAAAGATAGTGACAGTTAGTTGCATTGCATGGAACTCATATAGATCAATCTTGTTGTGAGGTCCTACCCCGACCATCCTTTTCAGAGCTGATATTGTTACATCATATTTATCTGGAGGATACATTTATTTTGATACATTTCATTTTGGACCTTTTATAGTATAGATATCTTATGATGACTCTATGTCAATGATGATTAGACGTATATATATATATATATGATTCTGAGTCCTTGATGACATGACTTAACTATTTTCATTTTTGTTCGATATTACAATATGATCTTATGACATGTAAATGTGATATTGGTTTAAATTTTGTAAATTCTTTATGTTGGTAATTTAGATAAGATATTTCCATTGGTAATAAGAATTATCAGTTAAAGGTTCATGATTGAGCTAGTTTTCTGAATAGCAATGTGTTAACTTTGGTTAAAGGAATATATTATAATGTGAAAACATCAGGAATATGTGTTTTTCATTCTTGGAATACTGATGCTTTGTTTAAGTGTGCAGGAGGAATAGCCATGGTTTCCAAATTGGGGAAACAAGTTTGGGCTAAATTGTGAACATCCTAGTGAAAGCCAAGGTTAGCCCTAAAGGGGAAATAACCTAATTGTAAATGTTAATTTTTTTGTAAATGTGATATTTCATGATTGTAAATTATTTTTCTTTTAAGATAAGCCATGTGGTAAATGTGTGGTGCTTATGTAGTGTCAATTGACACATGAGTTGTGACATGGCATGCCTATGTGTATTTCTTGTTTTAGTTGAAGTTTACCTTAGGTTAGTTTATGTGTTGCCATGAGAGGTAAGTTAGCCTTGATAACCCAAGTCATGAGTACAATTTTTGATTTTCGAATGCAAACTTAAAAGGGGTTTTTAGGGGGTTAAATTGAGTCCTTTGAGGTAGTTTGAGCTAATTTTTTCTAGTTTTTATGTAGTATATAGGGTTAGGGGTTTTTTTCATTTTTTTGAGTGCCTAAACCTCTTTTCTAGGCCTTCTTAATTTCCCTTCTAGAATAGTGGTGAAAATGGAGAGGAAGGGAAGAGGGCCCTCACCTTCTGCAAGATAATGGAGTTTCCTCTTTGCATGAAGTTGACATATTTTTGAAGGGAGGACACATGCCTCTAATGGTTGGAAGGAAAAAGAGGTGGAGAGGGAGTGAGAGCCTTTTAGGGAAAAGGGAAAGGAGAGTTGGGGTTGATTTTCGAGTCTCCAATTTTTGGAGACTTGTAGAATTTTGCTTGAGAGATTTGGCTAGATTTGGGAAGGTGAAGGAGAGAAGAGATAGCATCACAAAGGAGTCTTCCCAACAAAATCATCCATAGTTTGGAATAAGTTTGGTACTCCTATGGCCATGTTTCTGTTTATTGTTTCCATGTTTTGTTTAGCATCTTGCTAAAATTCACTTAGTTTCATACTTCTTGTTGTGCAATTTGGTTGAGCTATTATGTTTTGGTGAAAGAAGTTTCCTCTTGTTCTATTTTTTGTTGTTTGATGTTGTTGTGCATGGGAGTGAATTGACTTATCTTTCCCTTGGGAGGGAGGAGATAGTCAAATGTGGGTGAAGGGAAGAGTTGGGAAACCATGTTAGTTGAGAGTCTCTTCTTGGGAAGAAGAGGGATGTCATGGGTGTTATGGGGCTCCATGTTGCCAATGCTACTTGTATTTGTTTTGTAAATTTCTTATGGGGGTGATAAGGAAATTGGTTGTGCGTATGGAGATCTTGGGAATAAAGCATTAATTCTTGGGAAGTCATGTTCTCTATTGTGCAAAGTGAGGCATTTTTGCTTGGCAATCTCCTTCATGTGTATTTCCACCTTCACCCCTAAAAATGGAGTCCATTTTAGAACCAATTATGTATAAAATTGGATGGGATTTATGTGTTGTTTTCTTGAGCTGTTTGAGGTGTTGTTGGTTTAGAAGTCACCCTGCCCTTCTTGTTTCCCCAAGCTCATGGGTGGCCTCATGAGGGGCCTAGGTTGGGAGGTGAGCTCCCATGGGTATTCCAAAATATAATTGCTGCATATTAGTTGTCGTTTCTCTACCTAGTGGAATCGCATTCAAGTTGGAAAGTGAAAAAGATCATTTCTAAAGATGAAGAGTGTGAGATGATTTTGTTGTTCTCAAGCCATAGGGCTGAAACTTGTTAACTTGATAAATCTAGATAATGGCCCTAAAACTGTGTAGAAAGAAAAAATCAGAATTTGTAATCTTATGTGCAACAAAAATGCATTTTATATTACTGCACACATTGATTTGAGAAAGTAATTATTTCCTTAATAGGTATTCCTAATTTAATTTTGTATTTAAGTAAGTTTAATATCTATGCACTTAGCAAATTTGTTTGGGATATTTTCTGTTATGATGAAAGGGGTTCTTTAGGAGAGTAAATACCATCATTCTAAGCTAAACCTTAACTATGAAATTTTGTGTTATTTCCATTGCCTAAATGAAATGCATTTATATTTATTTTATGTATATGCAAAGGTTGTTTAATAAATTTAGCCTATACGTGTCATTCCTAAACCTATAAAAAATCATTTAGCTATAAAGAAATCTGTCATTTATGTTGATCCTAAATTTATATTGCTACATTGATCTTATTAAGTAAATTTATAAGAAACATGCTTTGTTGAATTGAAGATTAGTTGTAGAAAGAATAGAGTTAAATAGTTTCCTTTATTTTTGTATTATTCTTATTTTAAATTATATCATGTACTAAGAAGGATTGTTTCTTTTCATTAATAATACCTTAAAGAAAAATATGATGAACAGCAAGTAATTTGGTTTGGTTTACATATATATCAGATATAAGAATAGATTGCATGTATTTTTTTTAAATGAGTAAAGAAATAGAACCCCTCAACTATATAAATTAAAATTTGTGCTTGCTATATATTTTTTTATATATACAAGTGTATATATATAGATATATATACAACTATACATACATATATATATATATATATATATATAAAGGATATCATACTTGTATATGTAACAGATATCTAAAAAAAAACCTCATAGATATACATTTGTACATATATCTGTGTAGATAAAATTAACATTAAAACAATATATATTTACATAAATAAAAAAATTGATATAACAAATTATAGTTTAAACTAAAACAAGAAGATTTTTTTTTTTAAATTATAAATAATTTTTTTTTTTAAATAGTGCATTTGGGCGTAGGGTTGGGCGCAGCCCTAACCTGCACCCCGCAGGCTTACTTCCCCGTGCACTGTGTAAGAGGGGAGGGTGGGTGAGTTGCGGGCTCCCCACTACCCATGGTGGTCGCCGCCACCAAAGCTACCGTCGTGGGTGGTTGCGCCACCATGGGTGGTGGTGGAGGCTGTGGCCATGACAAACCCCCCCCGCCCATAGACCATTCACTGCCTTGTGCCCTGCGTGAGCGACCGACATCTCGTCTCCATCTCTGCAGTCGCCTTGCTTCAAAGAAAAACCCCACCCTTCCTTCGCAGCCTCCTTTACAAGATAGCCGCCCTTGCCTTATATGATATATATGCAGAAATATATATGTGCATACATTATTTGTGTGTATATATGTTTCTCTTGGGCCATTTTCATGGCTACCGCCTCCTCAACCAGACTTGCAAAAAGAAAAAGAAAAAAAAAAGATTAAGAAGAGGCTAGGAGAAAAGGAAGAATGAAGGAAGGGAAGAAACTTCATTTTAGGTTTCAAATATTAGAGCCCTAACCCTAATTTTGAATTAGGGTTAGGGATCCTCTAATGGGATGGCTTTTCTTATTTTATTTATTCTCTTGGGATATTTACTTCACCCACTTAGTGGGTTTTTTTTTTTTTTATATAGGTCATTATATTAGTATTTTTAAAACCTTCAAGACACTTAAATTAATGCCATTTTATTAGTTTTAGATTTAGTGGACTTTTATTTAAAATTCAATTATATGTGTGTGTGTGTGTGTGTGTGTGTGTGTGTGTGTGTGTGTGTGTGTGTTAAATATAGTGATTTTTAATAATATTTAAATAATTCATTTAGTTATATAAATGAATGTTTTTAAATGATAATAGGTAAATGATACCTAGTTAGTGAATTTAATTTAGATATAATAATTTCTTTTAGTCTATTGGTTTAGAGATTAATGTATTTAATGATATAGTTTGATTTAGCATAAGATTTAAATTAGATTATGTTCAAAGGTTATTTAGGTAGCAATATATAACATAATTATATTAATAAAATTTTGGTGGAATAAAGATTTATAATCTAGAAATTTTCAAGACGTTTTAAGGTCAATTTTATAAGATAAGAGTAATTTGATCAATTGATTTGATACTAATTAATTAAATTAAAGTTAAAGGATTTAGAATCTTCTCTAGGTTATTTAGGCCATAGGACATATTTTAGGAGACCTTTGATCTAGTTGAGATATGTCTCATTGGTAATGTTATTTTTACGTGTCCAATACATGTGGCCAGTATATTGATCAGTGTAAACATAATATTATGATGGGACTAGGTTAACTGTTAGGGCTTGACCGGTTTTAAGATTTTAAACCAACATGATAGAGGTTGCACACCAGTTTTAGTTAACTCTAGAGATCACTTGAAATTTTTATTATATCTTTGACCCTATTAAACCTATGGGTTGAGGGACATTGACTCATGTCATGATTTCCCCTCAACCCTAAACATCATTGTTTGACCACTATCTCATTAGGCTATCCCTTTGTGTATAACCTTTTATTCTCCTTAGTGGACTTGTATGTTGTGAAGGGTTGTTCCTTCATCCATGGCATGTAATTCCATAAAAAAAAAATTAGTGTCTTATCATGTAGATTTCGGCATGACACTTGCATTATAGTTGTTATGGGATTTTCCTTAATCTAGGGGTGGAAGATAATCATGATTACATCATAAAAGTCCTAATAAATGTCCTCAAATGTCTGATCCATAAAATGATCAATGCTACATCAAGGATATCATCACTATACATTTGCTCACCTAGGGGCAACCTCACCATCTGATCAACTATGGGAAACCTAGTTCTCTTCATTACCTGTACCTATATCTACACCTAAATCATATCAAATGACCCTATCTATTACCCTCCCACCATTAATCTACCCATCAAATCCAATCAAATTGAATATCAATTATTCAAATCATCCAATTGATCATTTCAAGTCAATCATTTATCCTATCATCCATTTGCTCATCTTGAGCGCATCAAATTTCCTAAATCTAGATATTGAGGAAGGATAATCAATCCATTTGTTTATCTCTCTAGATCTTGAGAGTGAATTATCATTTTATCTAATCAATCCATCAACCTACCTATCCTATGTGATTCACATGAATACAACATCAACCAAGTGATTTTGACTAACATCAAGTGATCTCCAATCATCATCAACATATCCATACCATTTTATCAATCATCAAATTCTCTCATAACCGGGGCATTTTCAAATTGATTTTATTGGGAAATGAATCTCACTTTCCCAAACTCAACCAAATAATCCAAACATCATCTTGATTCATTTCTCAAGAGGGCATCATATCCACATAAAATATTCAAATAAAGGATTCATATCAGAGTTTGTTTTTCATCATCAGGAGAAACATCCTATCATCAATCAAATCTGCATCAAACATCAATCAAATCTCGGGCATTGAAATTTAAAACTATCATCAGTGGGGCATTCTGTGCCTTTTCAAATCAGCTTTGCATCAGGGTTTCAAATTAAGTTTCGCATCTTGGATCAGTTTCTATATTTCACACAAGGTTTTCAATCATCGAGTCAGGTTACCAATCAATCAGGTTTTGTATCAATCAATCAAGCATCAAATCAATGATCAGGACATTTAATTTTCTTTGAACTAATGCACTTCAGACATCAATTCAAAGAGGGGCATTTGTAGACACCTAAAACTGGGTAGGTGTTCTCTATTCAAGCAAATCTGCAAATCTCAGCAAATTGTACTATATCTCATCAAAATGGATCAAATCAAATCAAATAGAAATTTATTAAATCAAATTGGGATAAAATCAATCAAATCAATGGATTAATTAAAAAATGACATCAAATGATTAAATATAAGCCTAAAGGGATTAATCAAACTATATAGTTGATTTTAATCAATTAGTTGTATAGTTTAAATCAAAAATCAAATCCAACCTATTCTCCTGCATGGCTAATTTAATTAATTGATTAAATTAATAAATCCTAATATCTTTCAACATGAAGCTGAGGAACCAATGAGAATTGAGAAAGAAAAGCACATGGATCACTCCAAATTTGCAATCTCAATCACTCATTTTGAACTCTCAATCCTAATCACTCAAATTTGTCTCTTTGTCCCAACCTTTGAGACAAGTATTTAAATTGTTCTCCCATTTGAAACCCTTTGAAAGTCACTCAATCAACCAAGGCTTAATCATGATCAAATAAATCTACCCCCTACACTTAGGAAAAACCTATAAATAGAAGCCATTGTGCAAGCATAAGAGAATCCTAGAAATTTGAATGCAAATCATCCATATTATAGCCATTTTCATAGCAATTGAGAGCACATCAAAGCATAATTGATCATTTTCATAATACTTTTAAGAGTATTTGAGTTCATTATTGAAGCAATTGAGTGAATTTGAGAGCTAGATTAGCCATATCTTTATCATTTTTGATGACATGTAACTGATTGAATGTTTGATAATGTTAAGTTGAAGATAATGCAAGGCATTAAATCAGTTAATGGTTTGTCAACTTGATCTAATCTATACAGTCATGTACATAATTCAAAAGACTTTAGAGAATCAATGGAACAAAGGTTATGCTTTCAGCAATGCGTAAAAGTCAAGTGTTCAGTAAGTGACAAACAACACCGATGGAGTGCACACCATCGATAAAGGCAAAGAAAAGAATTGATAGTGATACTTGATGAGCAGAAGACAGTGTTTCTCGATGAAGCAAAATCACAGCATGCCCGAAGAGCTGAAAATAGAGTTACCCGACGATAAAAATCCAATGATGCCCGACAGACAGAGATCCCGAAGCTGACTGGAGTCACACTGACAGAACTGGCAGTTATCACCGATGACGAACTACAGAGTTGACCGACAGAACAAAGAGTTTAGAAAATAAAAAAATATCTAGCTGACCGAGCTTAAGGATAAACTTAACTATTTGTTTTATTTGTTTTATTCAACTAGAGTTAAGTAATTGATTTAAAGAAGATTTGTACAGTTGGAAAGAAGATAACTATGAGATAAATCAGGAGTTAAGCTTTAAATCAGATTGGCTAGATTGTTTTTCACACCAGGAATCAAGAATTAAGGAATATCATGTCTATATAAGAGACAAGCATAATTCATTTCTATAATCACATACACGGGAAGGAGAGTGAATAGAAAGAGGATGCTGAAGAGAAACTAATGAAGGATAACTTCATACAGTCCTGATCAATCAAGATGAAGAAGAGCTAAAGAATTCTGAAGACACCGATGAACAGTGAAGCATAATATAACAGAGAAGAAATTATGGAGCACAAAGAATTGAATTGATACATTGATTAGAGAGGTATTGTACTTAAATATATCTGAAAATCTACAATTCAAGTTCCATTAGAAATAGGTCATAGTGTTTCAGTTTAACCATTGAAGCATCAAGTCTCTTAACAGAGAAGGACTTAACAGTCTTCTATAATTGAGGTATATCCTAAGAGATTGCCAAAAATATTGTCATGAGATAGCATTGAGTGCTCGATATTGACACACAGTCTAAGAAGGAGGCTGATGCAGTTAGGTAGAACCAGATATGCCAGATACCTATTGTTCCCAGAGAGGTTGATCAATATTGGTAGCATATACATGCCAGATATCAAGTGACAATCTATGTATAAAATGCTCTAACAAGGTCACACCTAATAGTGTGTTTGCAACCTTTAACAGGGTTGGCTCCTAATAGGGCTCACTTCCTAAGAGTGAAAATTTGGGGTACCAGGCCCAGTGGTTTTTCCCTTAACAGGGTTTCTATTAGAAACACTAAGAGGGGGGGGAGGGTGAATCAGTGTTTGTCTATTTATTACTTTTCAGAAACTTAAACATAAATCAAACATACATTTAATGAAGCTTAAAATAATAACTCATTACACATGATATGATTACGGGGAAACCTTGATCAGAGGAAAACCCCGGTGGGAATTAGTACCCACAAATATTGTACTAGTATAGTGAACCTGTTAAAGTTCCTTTGCCCTGTTAGAAGTAGTCTTTACAATGCAAGTACAATGACCTTGTTAAAGGTCTGACCCTATTAGGATTCTTTTACAAAACCTTGTTAAAGGTATATGGCTCACTACCTAGGCTCACTGCCCAATAAGATGAAGGCTACAACCTTCTGATAGTTGATATACACTATATCAAAAGTGAACTGCTATGATGACACTATTGTCTAATTAATTTCATGTATGCGTGAATGCTCTTACTCTCTTAAAGATATTTATCTCATACTAACTTCATCATACTTCTCTTCTATATCTTTCTTATACATCTTATTCGACACTTGTAACATAACTTTACATTACATACTTATATTTTCATACCCGAATAGACGCGACCCAAAACAAGACTTATGGTCGGCCCTAAAACATAATACACAACACTTCTGAGTAAGTCGGCTTAAGTGTGTTTACAAAAATACTAATTACATCATTAAAAACATATAATCAAAGGTTCTTGGCCATTACATAACCAAATAATTCACGCTGATCAAAACACTAGTCGGCTACCATGCTCTGTCTTCTAGACTGCTGGTGTACTGATCTGTCTGTAACTTCTTCGCACTATCATGTTGTACCATGCATGTGTAGAATTAGTATTTAGAAATCACATAGAACATATATCTAAATGCACATACTCTGATTTGATGTCTCGCACATGCGCTGATGTGTTGATCGCTCTATATCTCTGTCTGCCCTATTTCCATACTTAGTCATTTTATCTTCTAAGTTATCTTTGACAGAAACTTAATATGACTTTTTTTCCATGATGACAACACAAAATAATTCATGCATCCTCTAGGAGTCAACTTGCCAACAATCTCCCCCTTTTTCATTTATGGCAACAAATGAATGTGGCCAAGTTTCCCAAAATGACTTAACACAAAAATAACTATATATCATAACATCTTTTACATATATACATATTTTTCTCTCCATATATACACATTCTAAATTACTCCCCCTTTGACATTAATGACAAAGGTGTACAAAACTTGTGAGTCTCAAGATTCTTATTCCATGTAGACTTCAGGGTACACAATCTGAAGAGATTGGATCTCTTTCTGCCAGAATACTTTCATTGCATCAACTGTCTATAGATGTGCGCATAAGGAATATGTTAGCTTCTCCATCTTTATCAGATACATGCAAGGACCTTGATCATATGTCACAATGGTGGCATCAATCTATTTGATGTTCTCATTTAGAACTGCTAGAGAGGGCACAAGTGCATTTCTCAATTGAGTCTGTCTGACTCTTATCTTACTGATCTCCAACTTAGCCTTTTCAATTTTGTCTAACTGACCTTGATATACATTGTTACAGATGTTCATGTCTTGCATGGATGTCTCAACTATTTTTCTAATGATGTCCACCATGATCTCTGCCTCTTCTATCTTTTTAATGTGCTCAGAGGTGAATTTCACTCTGTCCATGCAGTTTGATGTGACTTTCCTTCCTTTAGCTGCCAACTCTTTTAGTATGAACTGCCCAATCTTTAAAGAGTTTAAATCTAAGGTAAAGTTCTTTACCAATTCATTTATTCTCTCCTTTTTATATTCATCTTCTGCAATTCTAGTAGCTGAGTCTACTAGGCTTGTAAAATGTGATTTGAAGCTTGTTAGAATGTTGTCCACATCTTCAATTGATTGAAATTTGGCTACTTTCTTGTCTGCAGGCACTAAGTCATTCAACATGTTCATTGATTCAAAAAAGTGAGGGTTCCTCATAAATTATTTCTCTTTTTCTTTTTCCATAGAAAGAATGTTTGATCTTGATCAGGTCTTCTTCTCCCCATGCATCTAGACTTGTTGAATCAGGAGTTAACCTTGACAACAATGAAGTAGATGGTTGAGTGTATGGTGAGAATATAGTATTCTGATTGGTATCCATGCATTCACTCTTTACTGGTATCTCTTTGATTAGTGTCTCATTATCTTGAGTATATTTTTCTTCATTCAAGTCAATTGGATCATTGGAGGGAACTTCATCTTGTTGTACAGATGTATGATTAGTGCACATCTCTTTAGTGCTTACAAATGCTTTATCAACTTTGTCCATGTCTTTGTTAGATGTTGTCATGGATATCTTGATATTATCAACCACTATAGTATCTTCTGAGTCTTTTGATGTATCAGAAGTTATTCTCACTGAGGATGCTGAAACCTGTGGACCTGTTATAGGTGCTATCTAAATCACTGGTTCTGTAACCTGTTTGGGAGGAGCTGGAGTTAAGTTTGTAGTAGGTGTTTTTGATGGATACATGTCTCTATCCATAAACACATGTGCAAATGCCTTTTCAGTTTCTTTTCCTATCTGCTCACACTCTTTGTTCATAATCTTAAGAGTCCTTGTCTTGGTTCTGAGATGAGGCTTCACCAGATCTAATAGAATTGCTTTCTCATTATGTGAGCATATAGGGAGAAGATTATCCAATGTTTCTTCTCTTACCTTCATGTCTTTCTCAATTGCATGTCTCTTCATGATCTATAGTATGTTCCATAACTTATCTGGTATCACTATTTTGAGTTCAAGAACTGACTTTGTTGGTTGTATTTTCTGTGTTTTCTGCTTTGCCTTGTTCATTGTCTTGCCCTATGAAAATTTTCAGGTTCTCATGCCTAAACCTTGCCAAAATTGCATAAACCCTAAAAAAACCCTATGTATCTAAGTTAAAACAATGTATTTGAAATCCCTAGGTCATGTCTTATATTTCATCGTTACTTTTTCAGTCACTTAGGACATGTGCTTTAAGTTAGGTCGCCTAATCGCGTTACCCAGAACGAATATGCTAAATGTTCTCCCGACTTCGCTTTTGCCTTGTGTCGCGTAGTCTCCTTATGAAGTGGAATATTCCTTCAGTGTCTCGAGACTTGGTGATTTCCTTTGGTCGGGTAGTCGCATGAAATTCATGTTATAAGCTTTATAAGAATGGGACCCACTACTCAGTCGTGTGATCACGAGACAAGTCAAAAATTCAAAGAAATGATATCAGACTTTGTGATTCACTTCATGCCACGTGATCGCTAGATCAAGCCATGATAAACAGTTAATTATTTCTTCAGTCGCGTGGTATCGTGATCAAATGACAGTTAAGGGATAACAGCCCCGATTTCGTGACTAACTGTTTGATGTTAGTGACTTCCCTCAGTCAGGATGTCGCCAGAACAGGAGTAATGACTCAGCTCTTCAGTATGTATTAAGTGGACAAAATAATAGATGACATCTGTCATAAAGTGAATGATTGTCGGGAAGTCGCTTGAAGGAGAAAATGGATCAAGCGATTAAGAGACTAAGGTATGTTTACCTTCAGTCACAAGGTCTCCAGATGAATTAAGGGCATGCCTGATCATTCAGCGATTAAACGACAATCGTTCAATGAAGAAATTAAAGGATCTGATGGCGGTCGGGATGTCTGGAGATAAAAGTGTCCCAGGGAAAAAGTCGTCCCGACTTGGCGATTAGGTCATGTCGCAAAGTCACCATAAACAAAGAAGGGGTACTTTTTAATGATAAGATCAAGTTAAGGTTATCACCCGACTCAGCAACCAAGGTTGTCGTGTGATCTTGAGAAAGAATATGGGTATCCAGTGACTTAGCGATAACTGTTCGTGTGTAAATGGGTACCTGTCGGATCATACACAAACAATTAATAGATCATTATATTAGCAACATGGGGTTAGTGAAAAATATGAAAACATAGTGAAACCCACTAAAATCGATCTATTGCCTTCTAACTTAGGAAGAGTGTGACCAACAACATATCAGCCCTCAGAAT
>MU227000.1:277285-290885 GCA_018584345.1 Thuja plicata
TGTTAACAGCCATCTTGAAAGGTAAAACCTGCCTGAGTATTTGTGGAGCTCAAAAATGAAGAAGGACCTTATCCAGTCCTTAGCAATTAGGCTTTTCTTGTCTCTGAATCAGAATTAGAAAGTACAATGTTCAAATAGACATTTCAAGCATTGTGATTCATATAAGAAAAATCCCTAACAGACTTCTTAAACTTAATCATATGAGATATGATCATAGAGTGTATCTCAATTTTATCAATCTCTTGATACTTGTCATACACTTTAGCAATTTTATCTAGTCTGCCTTCATTCACAATCCTATTCCTTAAGAAATTTACACTAGGCGTGAAACCTACCTTAGGAGGAGCTTGAGTACTTCTTACTATGCTCCGTGTAGTCCTTGAGGATGGATGACTTGTAGGCACTTGTTTCCTTCCTCTAGGTTTCTTTCTTGGTATAGAAGGTGGAGATGAGTCTAGGTCAATAGTGGTAGAGGGCGCAGATGTGCTCTCCTCATTCTTTTTCTTCTTCTTCTTCTGAATTTCGTCAGTCTTCTAAATTTTTACCTATGCATGAAATTTCTCAAGTTCTTTTGCAATCTTGGCTTCTTTTTCTTTGTCTAAATCTTCTTCTGTGACCCCATGAATTTTCAGAATGCTGGATGTAATTTATGATGCCTTCCTTTTGTTATCAGCACTGTGTAAGATAGTATCAACTTCATTATTCTTCTCTTTGTAAGTGCCCCACCTTGGCTCATTAGGATCTTTGGGCACAGACAATACAACTTGTGCATATCCTTCTAACACATGTTCCTCCAATTCATAACCAAGAGGATGAATGTATTTGGTTCTAGGTTCAACTGCCTCCATGCAAGGGTAATCTATTTCTACCATGAAACATATGGTATCCTTATATTTGTCAACTATCTTCTTAGATAATCTGAACCTTTTCTGCATCTTCATCCTAAATTTCTTGATATCCATATCCATGGCGTCCCTCGCACTGCTCTCTAATGTGGCTTTAAGTGAAATATGAGACATTGTGGGTTTGCTCCTGTCTAGGTAAAGGTTTGCAACCTTTCCAGCAATATGGAAGTACAAGTAGATGATCAAAGATCCAAACCCAAATGTCTTGCTCCTATCATGGTTGATGATTTGAATGTTTTCAATCAATTGAGCTTGCAATATCTCACATAGATTGTACTGAGTGTTATCCTTTACCATTCTGATAGCTATTAGGACTGTGTTGACGGGGTTTTTCTGACCGGGTCCGCCAACAGTCATAAGTTGTCACCGGGTTCCGAGGAAATCAGCCAACTCTTCCTGCAAAGGTTGTCTGGGGGAAAAAATCCTCTGGGCCTCCAAGCACCTAGGTGTCAGGTCATGACGGTGTGGGGCTTGGTTGGGAGAGGTGACTGTTTTCGAGGGGGATAGCTGGTTTCTTCAACTCATCTTCTCCAGGGATTCGATCGAAGTAGGGTTTTCCCGAGCGTTCTATACTTAGAAAATAAAATGAAAAAGATCTTGTAGGGTTAGAAGTATTTCATCTAATTATAGTCATGCTAAAATGTTCAAAACATCGATAATACTATGGTAAACTACACTAAATACTGAAGAAACACATAACCATCAACTAGCATTTTATCAGTAGCGGGAATAAAGAGGTCATTAATCTACTCTAACATACCAGAGTAAAAGACATACAGAATGTTAAAGCATGAAATACCATTAACTCAGAAGCAAGAACGCCAACAACATCATTGCCAAGAATCCTTCCTTCTTCATTAATATTCAGTCCAGCAAGCACTGGTGTGTGATACAATGGCGGCTCCAGGGGAGCATCTAACTATCAAGAATAGGACAATGGAGCATTGAGCTTTGCAACTGAAAAGAGAAATCACTTTGCTATTACTATGGACAAAAAAATCATCAATTTTGCTGACCCTTGGAAATGGGCCGATTTGCCTATTTATACAACTCTTCTAACCCTAGCCCTATTTTACACCTTTCAATAAAATATAATATCCGAGGGCCGGTACTACCTACGCCACCCTACAAAAGACCTGGAGATAGAATAGGTCTATCATGTCAGAAGAATAAGATAAGAATATACATTGGAAGAATCAGTCTCAGGAAGAGAACCAGAAAGGAGAAAGGAAGGAAGTAGGTTCCTCGAGGACTGAGGCTACATGCCTCATAAATGGGAAATGTGGCGCCCTATCTCCAATGTGCCAGATGTACTACTGAGTGGTGCCTTGGGAAGACCACCCTATCAGAAGACCAACTGCCAAGCCGACGCCCCCTTAATATGGCCAACTACCTTCTGACAGTCTTTTATTAATCTCTTCTGAAAGTGACTGGTCAGCCTCAGGGACCGAGACACGGATCACTTTAAAGAATACAAAATTGTTGGATCTGGGACTCCGGGATTCAGGAACTTACATCCCAAAAGAACAAAGAATACTCAAAAATAAAGAATGTTCAACACTTGAGTTCTCCCCAGCCCCCGAAGAAAGCTCAAGGTTGCTTATTATCGCTAAAGGCCTAGAGGAGGCGAAAAATGCCATCCTCATCTATACTCTTCAGGCTGGCCCTTCTGTGCCTGGCCACTTCAACTTGTTCCCTCAGGTCCAGAACATTTCCTTTAAACTCATCTGCCATCTTTGCGTCATCATGACCTTTAAGTACCATATTGGTTAGTTTCTCCATCTGGGCCCCATCCATTCCCTCCGGAGATAAATACCGAGATTTCATTATTTCATCAAAACTCCCCAAAACTGAATCCTCGAGGGTAAAAGTATCTGTACTAAGGGGATCATCCCCGGAAGCCTTTATCACAAAAGACCTATATAAATTAGAAGAATATTTTATGATATTTACCTTTTCTTGCAAGGACTCTACCAGTTGCTTGGTTACCTCCAATGTGAGGTCAAGTCTGGAGTGCTGAGTTCTTACAAAATCAAATGATTCCTCCCCTAGAATTCTAGATTTAGAAATTATGTCCTCTCCCAAGGTGGGGAGCTCTTCGAGCTCCACCTTCCACGCTTGGTAATTTTTGGCGTCACTCTCCCACTGCTCAATAAGAGCTTCCGCCTGATGAATAATTTTCCAGGCTGTGTATAAGTCTGGGAGAGTGGACGCCAGGAAACGTTGGGTGTTTCCTATCTGTAGGGCGACCCATTCATCTACTACTTGGGCCTTCTTTTTCATTACTCGCAGGGAGTCTATGTCACTCTGCGGTAATTCCTAGGATGTGGAGGTCTCTGGAGGGGCAGTATTGATGGGTCTGGCCAGCTTAGTAAGCAATCCCATAAGATTTGCATTCTTCTCTTTCTCAGCTTTGAGCCTCTGGGCCTCCTTTTTGTATCGGGCTTCTACTGCCCTTTCTACCTCCTTAAGCAAGTCTACCTCGCCTTGCTTCCCTCTCTTGCCCAGGGATACCTCTGCAACATTGTAATCTGTGGGGTCTGCAGTTGCTTCATCGGTGCCCAGGGGAGGTGTTGCCACAATGGAAATTGTTTCTCCGCCCAGCCCAATTTGCAAAGTGTGAACTGTTTGGGCTTTCTTTGCTTTTGGTGGGGCCTGTACTTGGGCCATCATCTCGGCCAGGGAGAGAGGAATCACCAGAGCAGATTGAGCTTTTCTCTTTTTTCTTTCTACTAGCCACTGAGGTGGGAGAGGTGGCCTTCCTGCTAGAACTTGTTCTCTTGATTCTTTCCTAGTATCCGGTGACTGTTGCTCCTTAGTGTCGTGGACCTCATCCGTCTTCCCTGCCTCAAATTCTTCTACAGCAACATCCTTCTCAACGTCCATCTCAGCCTAGTCCTGTATTTCTATCACTGGGTTTGGACCTTGGTGGGCTTCTTCAGGATGTCCTCTTTTTGTTGCTCTTCTTCTTGTTCTTCCTGTTCTTCTGCCGAGATTTATTCCTCTCTTAGCAGTAGGGGAGGTATCGGGCTGAGATTCAAAGTTTGGGCTGCTGTGATAACCTGCCCGAAGGTTGCTCCTGGGAGTGGCCTTGGGAACATGGCAGCTAGGTTTATGATTGTTCCACGAGGTCTGGTTCCCCCAGCGGATGCTATTTGTTCACTTGGCTTTGGTTGGTCCACTCCCGAACCTTGTATCTCTTGAGCCCCAAAGATAATTTCTAGTTCTGGCTCTTTCTCTTGTGTTTCCTACCCTTGTTCTTGTGCAGGTTCCTGTTCTAAGTCCTCTTGTTCCATAGCCTCTTGCTCTTTCTTCGGGACATCTATCCCCACTTGTGTATCGTCCCCTTGCAAATTACTGAACTCATCAGTTGCAAACACATCATCAAATTCCTCTTGCAGAGGGGGATTGGCTGGGACCTCTGTAGGCTCCACTTCTTTCTCCAGTTCTGGGGAACTGGAAGAAAGGATTTCTACTTCTTGGGGGACGGATGTCCTTGGCATTGGTTCTTCCTTGACCTACTTGATGTGCTTCCTCTTCCTCCTGGTGACCAAAGGTGGCCCTGCATCGGCTATAGCTGCTGCCTCCATGGGATCCACCCCTGTTGCCTTGACCATTAAGGCTGCCAGCGACGGGGAGGATGGAGGACAAATTGGTCTGGCCATGAGCGGGGGAGTGGCCAGCCTCATTATTAACTGCTCCCTCATCTACTGGGAGGCTGCCACAGACTGCTTGATCTATTCTTGTATCAGGACTTCTTGCGCAGAGGGGGTTGTAGCTATTTTCTTTCCTTTGTCTGCACCTTGTGAAGAAGTCCCGGCCCCCGGGGTCAATCTAGGTACCAGCGGTGGTGCTAATTTTGGTGCCGGTCAGGGAGCTTGACGCATACTCCCAGGGCATACCCTCTTGAAATAGGCATGACTTCTCTCGACCACTTCCTGAGTGAAGTCCTCAATCATGGGCCCCTCCTGGGTGGCCCAGTCCATTGCCGACAGTGCCATTTTATTGATCCCCTTTTCTTTGTACTGGGGATCTATAGTGGGGGCAGTGTCAAAGAAGCCCAGAGGGAATCTTCAGAGCTTTAGTTCCTGCATCAATCTAGCCATCATTCTATCATAGTGCCTACTCCGGACATATACATCATCCTGGCAATCAGCCCAGAAGTCTTCCATGTGTATATGGTGAGGTTCTGAAGCCCGGGGTAGCGCTGTTACAATTTTGCCATGCGGATCAAATTTATTCTGCGCCAGATAAAACTCTTGCAAGTTATAACTCTTCAGCTCATTGTCTGCCTCCTTCGCGGTGGCTAGACTGTAGGTGTAGTTCCCACAGGCGATTGGGAACGAGACTTTGGGGACCTTCTTGAGGGCCAAGAAGGTGTGCAACTCCATCATTTGCCAACAATATTCCAGCAGCACAATCTTGTTCCCACAATGCTTGGGAAACAAGTAGGGATTCCCGGAGAAACCGACGACCCTAATGTATGTATGCTACTAGAATTGGATATAGTAGTGCCCATAGCTACTAACTAACTTCATCACCTCAGTAGATAGGCAGTATCCAGCATCCCGGGCAAGTGTGAGCAGGTGGTAGTAAACGAACGCATTATTTACTCGGCAGAAGCTGGGGAAGCTGGCCTCCCATTGAATCTATGGGAAATGGTCCCACGGTGCTTTTTGTCTCGGGCCAATCTCGAGAATGCCATATGTAAGTAGGCCATTGGAATGGGGTCACTGCTGGGCCAGGGCCCAGAAAACATAAGAAGACATGTAGAACTTCTTCTTCTCGTTCAACTGCTGGAACTGGGAGTCGACATGATTGGAAATTATTGTCACCCAGTCAAAGAATTCTCCCTTGGTGGCAATGCTGAGGAGGAAATAGTACATCCACTTGGAAAACTCCTGGGCGGAAGGTTGCCCAAATACCCGGGATAATGCTATTATCCCCATCTAGATGCTCTGCTTGAATTCAGAGCGGGGGATATCTATCTTCATTCTCTTTGGGTCCCTCTTTGGGGCCTTGAGCCAATGGGTGTTCATGTACACCCAGGCTATATCCTCCAGTTGTGTAAACTATTTTAAGGCGTCGGTCCTTGTGACCACCGTGGCCTTGTCAAATTGTGGGATACCCAGGCCTGCCTGGAATGTGACTGGGTCGAGGGACACCAGTGGAGTGGGGTATCCTATGGGTTCTGCAGCTGTAAGCATGACGGCCCAGACAGAAGAGGTATAGTTGGCAGCCAGAGTTGGGACAAGCTCCGGAGACTGCACGGAGCATGGGAAGCAAGCTGCCTGGAGGATTTTGGAACCCCCGACGTTGATTATGAGTTGATCTCCAGCCTGTCAGTGGATATGCATTATCTTCACCAGGGCTTGCATTTCTGCCCAGGTTCTAACATTGGTGTCAGTTATCAGTTTTACCTTGGACTCAATATTTGAGCCCACGATGCCATCCTCCTATACATACTTCATGGTGAGGGGAAGCTTTTCCAGGGCTTTCTCCATCTTTGACTTTGCTGCTACCCTAGTTTCTGTCATGGTAGGTAATTCCAAACTTTCAGGAGGAGATGATGCGGACGCTTCAGACATGTTTAGAAGATAACTCCAGGAACTTGCGAGACAAAGCGACCATCAGAATATGTTTATCAAAGTAAAATAGATACTCCGGGGTCTGAAGATCTTACCACCGCGACGTTTGCTTTCCTAAAAAGTTAGTATTATGCAAAGGTAACCAAAAAGCAAAACACATCATAAAAGGGAATCTTCATTACACATCCGAGTCTAGGAGATTTTATCACACTTAGCAAAGATACAGGATGGATGGGGGCAAGAGTCTCGAAGCCCGGAGAAATGACCATTAGCTAAGATGCACAAAAAGGCAAGTTGTCAGGCCCACGTGGACGCCACGTACATTGGCATTAAATGGATGCGATGGCGATGACGGCGGAGCCAACTCTCCAAACATGGGAAAAGGGAAAGCCAGTTGGCTAGAATTGATTGCGCACATGGGACGTAAATGAGGCTCTGACAGGCTTGATGGAGGAGAGAGAAAACCACCTGTTTGAAACCAGCCGAGAGCCAAGTTTCAAACCGATGGTTTTCGGCCTCGAAGTGAGCTCAGAGGAAGAAAACCAGACATAGGGGTGACTCGACCAGCTTATCAAGCCACTTGGAAGGATATACATGAAGCCAAAGGATATACACACAGAAATGGGAAGATATATACATAGACTATTTATAATGATGTACATATATGCATGAATATACAACATGGGATGATGCCCGTAGGAAAACCAGACAAAGTAGAAACTGATATATACAACTATCTACACTATGTACATTATTTACAAACAAACAACTCCTGTGTAGAGGGTGGACAACCCTCCGGTAGAGCCGACCCACCAACGGGCGGCGAAACCAGAAGACAACAGACCAGACAAAACTAGGAAACCAAAACAAATAGAAACAAAATGAAACCAAACAAAACAGAGAAAACCAGAGAGGAGGGAAAGCAGAAATACCAACCTGAAAATGAAAAAGGTGGAAGAAAGGGAAGATTACCACGAGAGCTCAAGTTGTCAAACTGTCAGAATCACCACCATGAAGCACTCACAATTTCCTGAGAACGTAGAAGATGTTAAGATTTGATTATCACAAATTCTCTGCAAATATTCTATTAATCGCTTTAAAATCACTCTAATTCGCTCTAAGTGCTCGATGTTTTTAATCGTGGTAAGTGTGAAAGTGACAGAAAAAATCTATTTATACCCGCGGTAAAAGGCAATCCTCCTCCTTCTGGCAATCTCCGGACAGGAAAAACCTCCAAAATCTGGGCCCGGGGATTCCTCATGATGATATCCCTAAGAACATCATGATGAAAAATCCCAGAGTCCGGAGTCCAGTTCCCAACAAAAGACAACCTCCAGGACCGGTGTCCCGGAGGAGAAAACCAAGCAGCAAAACGACGCACCGGGGAAGAAAACCCTGGAGAAAGAGAACAAAAAGGGAAAGAAAGACAAGGAAATCAAAAACAAAAAAAAAAAAAGGGGGACCCAACATTTTGCACACAAAATGTAGGGACGGGGATGCAGGGCATAACAGACTGTTGCTACAGAGACACTATTTAACCTGCTTGCTTGCTGAAACTTATACCCAAGTATCATAGTTAGAAGCTTTATGTCATCTTCCTTAATAGGGTCAATTGTCATCCCGCGCTTGTCACTTCTAGATAAGAAAACCTTTTCCACTTGCTTCTTGACATCCTTTCCAGTAGGAAGAACTAGTCCAGTCTTAGAAAGTCCCATTAATTCATGGATTAGGTCTGTAGTGATGCGAACAAGAACCTCACCAATCCAATAAAGGTCATCATGTATTCTTCTTAGTAAAATCTTCACCCATTCTGGCTCATCAAACTCATGCGCATTAGAGTATTCGAATATAGAGTTATCAATCAAGTGCGTGAACTCACCCTTGAATGTGTAGTTTGGTTTCATCATAGATCCCATATGAGTGGCTATGCTGATATCTCCCACTGTTTCCTTCTTATAGTAAATGTATGCATGGATATCTTCCATGTGCACAACTCTGAGTGGGGTTTTGGAGAATGCTCCTTCAACATCATCTAGAATTGACTTGAGTGGATGCTTCTTAAAAAAAATCTCTTCCTCTCAGCAATTTTGAAAACAACTAGGGTTGCCATACTTACTTGGAACTTGATTAAGTTGGGTTTAACAAAATTTTGAAACGGCGTGATTGCTAGGGTTCCATTTCAACTTCTTATCCATTTTATTAACTACCAAATATGTTATGCTTCTGTGCTTTGATGCTCAGTGCTCCAGTGCTCTCTAAATTATGTGATCTTGAATGCAAGTGTGAAGAAGATCGAACATTTACATTCTTTTATAAAAGCTATTGCATTTAATGTTTGCAACTGCATGCAAATTACTCAAAGAATTTGTAACTTTGATCACGATGCATTTGAGACAATGCGTGCATGCATACTACAATATCATGTTCTCATAACCATGAATCCATAGGTGCATACTCGGAGGTGAGTATACCAGCCATGCAGGGGTCCAGAGCTAGAATAGCTCCCCCTAAGACCAAGAAGGTCTATTCAAGAAAAAGTAGAGGGTGCATCCACTGTGGATGCATCAAAGACTTTGTTAACATCATTGTCCTTCTTTACTTCAACCCAAATTTTTCTTGAATCTTCTTTTTCTTGAACAAACTTGACTTCTCCTTCTTCTTCAAATTGTGATTTCTTAGGATCCTCTTGCTTTTGAGTTATGGGTCTACAAAACCTTGAGATGTGTCTAGCCTTTCCACATGTGTGACAAATGATAGGAAGTCTGATGTTCTTGTTCATCATGTTGTACTGCTTTACTATGTGTCCATTGTTGTTACATATCTGACATGTAGTGTTCTGCAAATTTCTTTGAGGTTGATTTCTCTGATTGTTTTAATTCATTCTTCTTTGATTCTACTGTGACTGATTTCTTTGATTTGTTCTGTAATGTATAGCCCTGTGACCAAACTTATTACAAGAGTAACAATAACCATTGAAAGGTCTTACCTCTTTGCAATCTCTTGCCAAATGACCATGTTTGTTACATGCATAACAAGTTCTATTAACTTGCTTGATTTCCCCTTTAGGTGGATCTATTTTAATCTCTATAACATTTTCAACTTTCTTTGCTTCTGAAGATGCTTCATGTGCTTTCTTTCTTTCTTCTAATGAATTATCTTCAATTTGTGCTACACTATATCCAAGACCAGTAGTGTCGCCTCTTAGGTTTTGTGCATTGAGCTGAGATTAAAGTGAATCAGAACTTGTGTGGAGTTTATCAATCTTATCCTTTTCTTCTGTTAATTCAGATTCTATCTTCTTCTTTGCATTCTCCAATTCCAAGACATTCATGTTTGCTTTCAAGAGTTCATCTTCTAATTGTTTGCTTTCTTTGATCTTTTCTTCAATAGCAATTTGACTGTTGTTAGCTGTTCATCCAGATTTTCAATTTTATCTTTTAGAGACATATTCTCTTTATTGAACTTTTTGATTATTTTCCCTAAATCACTTGTAGAACAATCATTCAAATATTTTCTCAATTTCTTGATAAGCATTTGTGAGCCATCAACTTTTAGTCTAAGTTCTTCATTTTATTTTTTAGATTTGTCAAGATCTTCAAGAGCTGCTTCAAGATTCTTTTTCAAATGTTTTTCTTCTACTGAGTCCATGATCTCCTCAAGTGGTTAAAATTTCTTTCAGAGGACCAGAGCTCTGATACAAATTTTTAGAAACACTAAGAGGGGGGGGGGGTGAATCAGTGTTTGTCTATTTATTACTTTTCAGCAACTTAAACATAAATCAAACATACATTTAATGAAGCTTAACATAAGAACTCATTACACATGATATGATTACAAGGAAACCTTGATTAGAGGAAAACCCTGGTGGGAATTAGTACCCACAAATATTGTACTAGTATAGTGAACATGTTAAAGTTCCTCTGCCCTGTTAGAAGCAGTCTTTACAATGCAAGTACAATGACCTTGTTAAAGGTCTAACCCTATTAGGAGTCTTTTACAAAACCCTATTAAAGGTATATGGCTCACTGCCCAATAAGATGAAGGCTACAACCTTCTGATAGTTGATATACACTATATGAAAAGTGAACTGTTGTGATGACACTGTTGTTTGATCAGTTTCATGTATGCGCGGATGCTCTTACTCTCTTAAAGAGCTTTATCTGATACTAACTTCATCATAATGCTCTTCTATATCTTTCTTATACATCTTATTCGACACTTGTAACATAACTTTACATTACATACTTATATGTTCATACCCGAATAGACACGACCCAAAACAAGACTTATAGTTGGCCCTAAAACATAATAAACAACACTTCCGAGCAAGTCAGCTTAAGTGTGTTTACAAAAATACTAATTACATCATTACAAACATATAATCAAAGGCACTTGGCTATTACAAAACAAAATAATTCACACTGATCAAAACACTAGTCGGCTTCCATGCTCTATCTTCTAGACTGCTAGTGTATTGATCTATCTGTAACTTCTCCGCACTATCATGCTATACCATGCATGTCTAGACTTAGTATTTAGAAATCACATAGAACATATATCTAAACACACATACTCTGATTCGATGTCTCGCACATGCGCTGATGTGTTGATCGCTCTATATCTCTGTCTGCCCTATTTCCATACTTAGTCATTTTATCTTCTAAGTTATCTTTGACAGAAACTTAATATGACTTTGTTGCCATGATGACAACAAAAAATAAGTCATGCATCCTCTAGGAGTCATATATGCATTTCTGGATTGATTGGTATTTTTTGCATATTTACTGAGTATCGGTAAATAGTATTACTACTTATCAGTTATCAAGGAGAATAAGGTCAGAAAAGGAAAACTGATAGACAGTTAATTATTATAAGTATTTTAAGGCATGCATCTTGTAGGGACTTAATAATGTGAGATTTATTTGATTGGTGGTTAGTGATTAAAGGATAAATTTTTGAGGCTACTGATTCACCCCCCCCCCCTCTCAGTTATTACTAATAATTGGTATTAGAGCTTGTGTGCTTAGAAGGAAGGTTTCAAGACCTAAATCAAGATCACAAGATGAACAGACGAGATGTGCTCAAGTTGAACAAAGACAACTTTTCTTCATGGAAAAGTAGGATAAGACTCCACTTATCAGGTATTGGTAATGATGTTACTCAATACTTAGATACTGAATATGTGTTTCCCACAGGACCATTAACAGTAGATCAATTAAGAGTGAAGCATGAGCATAAGTGCATGGTCATAGAGCTTTCTTCCTCTCTCTGCGATGCTAAATTTGAAGATGTCAAAGATTGCACAACTACAAAGAAAATGTGGGACAAACTGAAGCTTGTACATGGCAGTGATGCAAATTTTCTACGAGCCAAGGTAGAAATCCTTAGAGGAAAATTTGATGATCTCAGAATGAAAGAAGGAGAAAACATCACACAGTACAGCACAAGAATAAAAGAAGTAGTCAATGCTATGTTAATCTCTAAGTTCTATTGATGATTAGTGACCAACACTTAGTCATTCACTTAGGCAGTTTTAGTTGGCTATCATTGTGGCCAAGCTAAAACTATGCAAGGCCGAGCAACATTACCGAGCAGTTTTCAGTTTTCCTAGTTACATTGCCTGTTGGTTGTATTCCAGGTTTTGGTTTCTTTCCCTCGTTGGTTTGGTTTTCCCTATCCAAGTTTTCATGTTTTCATGTTTTCAAGCCCAAAACCTATGAGAATATTCAAAAGTCTTAAACCCTAGCTTATTCAGTGCTCAAATTTGAAGAAAACCCTAAGGTGTTGTTCGCTTATGTTTCTCAGTTACTTTTTGCATCACTTAAGTCATGAGCTCTATTCTGATTGCTTAGTCGCACAACTTAAAATATCATATTCCTTTTTATCCCCAACTGTGCGATTAACTTTTGTCGCATTGTCTCATGCAATATAAGAATATTCCCTGTTCTTTTCTAGACTTCACGATTTTCTTTATGTCGCGTAATCGCTAAATCATTTAAATAGAGTAGTAATATGTCAAGGGGCCCACAGGTGATTTGGGAGGTCACAAGGAGTTTTTAGGGGTCAAGGGTTTATTAAGAGACATCACGATTACCTTTTGTCGCATAATCGCTAAATGAGTCTCATGTGAAGAATGACATAAAAGCTTTAGTCACGCAGTCTCTAGAAAAGATGCCATTTAAGTTGAAGTCCACGAGACTACGCGACTAACCTTTAACAGTTTGGGATAAAGAACAGTCAAGTTGTCACCAGATAACTCAGCTTTCAAATTGAAATAAGACATGTGTCAGGAGGCAAATGGATTTCAGAATGATCACTTAAAGTTATAATTTTATTCAGCGACTACAAGACTAATTAGGGGTAACTATTAGTCACAGGGTCTCGAGATATTTTAATGGTATGATAAGTTACTTGGCAATTAAGCGACAGCCGTCAGATAAAATCATGAAAAGATCCTACAGTGGTCGCCAAGTCTGCGGATAAAAGAGCCTAAGGTGGAAAGTCCTCGCGACTCAGCGGCTAAGGGTATGTCGTGAGGTCACAAAATGATTTTAAGGGAAGGATGCTTTGTCGCGATGTCTCATGAAGTTTTTGGCATTCAAAATTTTCATTCTGCGATCAGGCGACTAAGGGTTTTCGCGTAGTCTGGTAGAAGAAAGATAACATTTGATGACTAAAAAATAAGTGCGGAAGCTAACACTAATAGTTAGTTGCATAGTCTCATAAAATAATGTGGGTTAGCGATAACCATCTGCGACTTTGATTTCCTTGTGTCGCGTGATCGCCAAATGTTGACTCTGGTTAATAAAGGTAAGGAAGTTGTACAATCACCATGTCTCTAGATAAATCACGGGTTAAGGATTGGGGTTAGCGACAGAGAAAATGAGTGCAATCACCTTGTCTCTTAATGCTAATTTCTATAAAAAGGCACCAGTATTAAATATGTCAGTATGAATTATTCGGCGGCCAAAGAGATTTTCAGATTTTGATTACTGTGCAGAAAAAGGGTAGCTGAGATGTATGATAGAGGGCCAATCCCAGGGTGACATGTCAGCTCATTTGAATTTTATAAGGTTTTGCTAAGGATTCAGTTTTACAAATTTGATT
>MU227000.1:300847-313906 GCA_018584345.1 Thuja plicata
TTCATTGAACCCTAAGAAATGTCATTTTGCGGTCAAAGAGGGGAAGTTGTTGGGACATATAGTGTCCAAAGAAGGGATAAGGATAGACCCTGAGAGAGTGGAGGCAATTCAAAGAGTAATTGCTCCACGAAATTTAAAAGGTGTTCAGTCCTTTTTAGGAAAGATAAATTTTGTCAGAAGATTTGTAGTCAATTTTGCAAAAATTGTTAAGCCCATTGTGAAATTGCTGAAAAAAGATACTAAGTTTGTTTAGAATGAGGAAGCTCAGCAAGCATTTGAAAGAATTAAAGAGGCAGTACAACAGGCTCCAGTTTTAAAATCTCCATATTACACTAGGCCTTTCTCTTTGTTTTCATTTGCCTCATTTCATACTATTGCTGCAATATTACTTCAAAAGGATGAACAAGGATTTGAACATCCTATAGCTTTTTACAGTAGATCCTTGCAGGCTGCAGAACTTAATTATGAAATAATAGAAAAGCAGGCTTTGCATTGTTTAAGGCTATAAAATCTTTTAGGCCTTACTTGGTTTGTGCTAAGGTGCAGGCCAATGTTCCTCATTCAGTAGTAAAAGATATCCTTACACAGTTAGAGGTTACTGGTAAGAGATGTAAATGGATTACAAGAATACAAGATTTCAATCTTGAGATCAGTATCACCAAACTAATAAGAGGACAAGGTCTGGAAAAACTTATGACAGAAGGAAATCTAGATCTAGTGCACCTAAACTAGACAGAGACACATGACCAAGCTATTACCAGTATAGAAAGGCAGCCATATTATGCTGATATTGTTTTCTTTCTCAAACATGCTAAGTGCCCTGATCATTTATCTAAAAATCAAAAGAGAAGTCTGAAATTACAAACTCAAAGGTATATTATGATTCAGTGAGATTTGTTTTGGAGAGATAAGAATGGTATATTTTTGTTGTGCCTTGACAATTTCCAGGCTGAGAGGGTTTTAGCTGAGATGCATGAAGGGGAATGTGGAGGTCATTTTTCAGCTCAGACCACCGCCCATAAAATTTTGAGGTCAGGATATTATTGGCCTACCTTGTTCAAAGACACATATGTTCATGTCAGAAAATGTCAACCATGTCAGAGGTTTTCAAACAAATTAAAATTTGCAGGAGCTCTATTGCTGAATCCAGTGAGTACTGAGGCTCCTTTTTCTATGTGGGGGATTGATTTTATTGGTGAATTTCAAGAGAGATATAGTGCAGGACATAGATGGATACTGGTGGCCACTGATTACTTTACTAAATGAATTGAGGCTATCCCTACCAGGAGAGCAACAAGAAAGGTGGTTACTGAGTTTCTCATGGATAACATCTTAACCAGGTTTGGTGTGCCTAGTAAATTAGTGATGGATAATTCTATGATTTTCAGATCAAAAGAAATGACAAGCTTCTGTGAAAGGTATGGGATTACAATATCATATTCATCCCCATATCACCCACAAGCTAATGGACAAGCTGAGTCTAGCAACAAAAGCATATTGAAGATACTAAAAAGGACTCTGGAACAAAATAAAAAAACATGGCACACAAAGTTGAGGTTAGCCCTTTGGGCTGATAGGATCACAATCAAGAAGGCAACTGGTAAATCCCCTTTTGAATTGGTATATGGTTTATAAGCAAGGTTGCCAATAAATAATTTATTACCTATTTATCAGTTTATACAAGAAGAACATTTAGATATCTCTGATCCAATGCAAGATAGAATGATATAGTTGATAGAATTGGATGAAACCAGAAGAGATAGTTAGAGGGAGAACATAGGGTTACAACAGAAAATGAAATATTTGTTTGAAAAGAGGGCTACTAATAGAAAGTTTCAGGCTAGTGACTTAGTTCTCCAATGGAATGCAAGGGTAGAGGACAGAGGTAAGCATAAGAAATTTGAGTCTTTATGGTTAGGGCCTTATATAATCTCAAAACATTATGGAAAAGAATCATATTTTTTAAAAGATATGCAGGGAGAAGGTTTTGAGTTGCCTGTGCATGGGAAATTTTTGAAACCTTTCTCCAGTTGAAAATTGTTGCAGTGCACAAGTAAATATGTATTATATGTTTAGTCTTTTTCCTGTTTGTAAGTTCTGTAAATATTTCTCTCTTGCATTTGGTGTTTGGTTTTGTTTTTGTGGTGGTCTGCAACCAGAGATTCTATGGTTCTTTCTCATAAACCTTGTCTAACCAATCCTCATCAGAGCCACTGTTGGTTGTATTCCAGGTTTTGGTTTCTTTCCCTCGTTGGTTTGGTTTTTCCTATCCAGGTTTTCATGTTTTCATGTTTTCAAGCCTAAAACCTATGAAAATATTCAAAAGTCTTAAACCCTAGCTTGTTCAATGTTCTAATTTGAAGAAAACCCTAAGGCATTGTTCGCTTATGTTTCTCAGTTACTTTTTGCCTCACTTAAGTCATGAGCTCTATTCTGATCGCTTAGTTGCACAACTTAAAATAGCATATTCCTTTTTATCCCCGACTTTGTGATTAGCTTTTGTCACGTTGTCTCATGCAGTATAAGAATATTCCCTGTTCTTTCCCAGACTTTGTGATTTGCTTTATCTCGCGTAATCACTGAATCATTTAAACAGAGCAGTAATATGTTAAGGGGCCCATAGGTGAGTCGGGAGGTCACAAGGAGTTTTCAGCGGTCAAGCGTTTATTAAGAGACATCGCAATTACCTTTTGTCGCATAATCACTAAATGGGTCTCATGTGAAGAATGACATAAAAGCTTTAGTCATGCAGTCTCTAGAAAGAATGAGTTAAGTTGAAGTCCATGAGACTATGCGACTTTAACAGTTTGGGATAAAGCACAGTCGGGTTGTTGCCAGATAACTCAACTTTCAAATCAGAATAAGACATATGTCAGGAGGCAAACGGATTTCAGAATAATCGCTCAAAGTTATAAGTTTATTCAGTGACTATGAGAATAATTAGGGGTAACTGTTAGTCACAGGGTCTCGAGATATTTTAATGGTATAATAAGTTACTTGGTGATTAAGCAACAGCTGTAGATAAAATCATGAAAAGATCCTACAGTAGTTTCCAAGTCTGAGGATAAAAGAGCCTAAGGAGGAAATTCCTCGCGACTCAACGGCTCAGGGTATGTCGCGAGGTCGCAAGATGATTTTAAGGGCAGGATGCTTTGTCACGATGTCTCATGAATTTTTTGGCATTCAACATTTTCATTCAGCGATCAGGGAACTAAGGGTTGTCGCACAGTCTGGAAAAAGAAAGATAACATTTGGCGACTAAGAAATAATTGTGGACGCTAACACTCATAGTTAGTCACATAGTCTCATAAAATAACGTGGGTTAATGATAACCATCCACGACTTTGATTTCCTTGTGTCGCGTGATTGCCAAATGTTGACTCTGGTTAGTAAAGGTAAGGAAGTTGTACAGTCACCATGTCTCTGAATAAATCACGGGTTAAGGATTGGGGTCAGCGATAAAGAAAATGAGTGCAGTCACCTTGTCGCTTAATGCTAATTTCTGTAAAAAGGCACTAGTATTAAATATGTCAGTATGAATTATTCAGTGCCCAATCAGATTTTCAGATTTTGATTACTATGCACAAAAAGGGTAGCTGAGATGTATGATAGAGGGCCAATCCCAGGGTGACATGTTAGCTCATTTGAATTTTATAAGGTTTTTCTGAGGATTCAGTTTTACAAATTTGATTTTCCTGTCACACTCAGGAAACTATGGCTAGGTTTTCAATTATGTTCATAGTATGTGGAATTAAAGATAGAATTGATGTTCTGAGAATCATGAGCTATGTACTTTGAACGGTTACTATAAGGAGTTGATGGCTTGTTCATTTACACTCACCTTGCTTTCATAGTTTCTAAACTTAAAGAGTTCAGTTTCCAAACAAAGTAAAATTCAAAGATCTACAGAGTTTTCTGTGATTTAAAAGTTCATTGTTTCCAGAATTATGCACAGAACAGTCACTAGACCTCACCGATAGATTTGTTTCAATACTGATAAAGAAGAGGAGATTCAAGCACTAAAAACATGAGAAGAGCGGTGAGTGTAGCCTTGACCAGCGGTGAAAGTGAGAGGGTGGAAGACGAGGCTAAAGGAAAGGTTAATTATTCAAATGAATTCCTCCATTTACTACCTGGTTTGACTCAAAATAAAAAGGTTAATGAAAATGTGCTCATTGATGACTATTGAGATGTTCGAGATGCTGTTACTCTAGGAACAACAGGTTTTTCTCTTTTTAATTTTTTTTACAAGAATTCTGACAAGGCCATCCCAATATCAAACTCTTGGACTTGTGGTTTAGCTAGGTTAATTGTTCCTAATGTCTTCCTAGATGTAGACTTGTTCTTAGACCTAGCCAATCATTATGATGTTTTCTCTAAGACCATCAGGAGGGATGATGGCACTGCCTTATTTATATTGAATAGAAATTCATTCATGCAAGCCTTCGGCTTATACAGCACCATGTCTACCATAATTGACATAACGAAGAAACAACAGAGATATACTCTAAAGCTTGGGATTGCTAGGAGCCACTTGCTGAAAAATATGCTAAAAGAACTAAGAAAGTATTTAGATCCTATGTCAGGAAGTTGCCCATATTATTATAAGGATCTACACTTCTATATCAAGTATGTTTCCTATGCCCTGTGTAGAGTGCTGGGAATAGATGGTGACATAGAGAAGATTGATGCAGGGATTTTGATGATGGTGTTGGACCTACAAGAGGTCCACTCCAATACTAGTTATGATTATATTTAGCACATCATAGATGAAATGCATGAGGGCTTCATTGCAACATAGAAGAGGATGAAGAACCCAAAGGAGAAGGAGCCCAAGTTTTTACATTACTCCGTTCTTATGCATCTCCTTTTGCATTTCAATTTTTTTATCATGGATTTTTTATGAGGGTTTGGAATTACACTTCTAGGGAATGTGATTATTGTGCCTTTCAAAATTGGATTGTGTATCCAATAGTACAGAGTTTGGGGACCAATAGAACAAGAATCCCATTAAAAGTTATACAACTGCTTAGGCCATGTGAGTATACAGATAGCTGGGGTGAAAAGCATAATTGGGGTGACTTCTTTTTAGAAGAGAATTACACAGTCATCAGGGTATATGGGTGTATTCACGCACCTCATCTCTTACCATATTATGTACCAGCAAGAGTGGCAGCAATGGAATTTATATGGCAGCTATTGTTGACAGACAATGAGCATTTTGCACCACATAAGAAGGGGACTTTGACCCCTAGGTACTTTAAGATTTTTAACTTCACAATTGGCAAGGGTGCTATTGATGCAGTGGGTCAATGGTTGGAAGGATACATAATGGGGGCAGCCTCTTATAGATACATTGACCCAGAAAAGATTGTATACTCCTACAATCCCTAATACTAATGTCCATTGTGAATGCATAGAGGAAGATGCAACAAGGAATCTCTTGGATGAAGATGATATTCATACAAGAAGACTGAGGATTCAAGAGTTGTTAAAACTTGAGATGCAAATAAAGAGAAATGGGTTGGCTTTTGGGGGTTTTTACCCTGATCTCCCATATTTTGACAGGATTAAAGCTATGATAGACAACTATTATGTGCTTATAGAACAACTTGATACGGTTCTTGACAAGAAAGGTGCTCAGACACCTGATCATTCAGAATCTGAATACAATAGTAGTAGTGAGAGTGATTATTCATGTCCTACTAGGTATGCTCCACCATAGCAAGATATTGCTGAAATACCATAGTTGCAGGGAGCAAAGGGCCACATTATAGATTTGACAATGGTCACCCAACTAGATGATATAGAAGAACCTACTGCAAAGAGGCAGAAACTAGAGATAGGTCAGCCTTCAACTGAAGGGAAAAATAAGAAGAAAGACAAGGCTAAGGCCTTAGTACTTGGCAATAGGTTATATGATCATAACCTAAGGAAGGCAATTAGGGAAGGTAACAAATAGCAGCCAGATTTAGATTATGAGGTTGAGATGCCCCTTAAGGCTTGTATTAATGAGAGATTGATTCATCAACAAGAATTTTTTAATGATGATAATTTTGTGAAAACTGAGTTTAAAGACTTCCTAAGATGGTATAAGAAAGAACAAATAAGAGCAGAGCTGACAGTTGATGACAAAGAGACCATAACTAATGAGGCATTGATGGCTTTGCAACATTATGATCCTAAAAATGAGGATATTTCACTAGAGGATGCCAGGAAACTAGTATTAGGAAGTGGAATACTATTGGTTGAGGGTTGGCATTTACCATTCGCCTTCATTATTGATCAAATAAGGAAACAGCCAGATCTCAAGATGGCTAGTGAAGTTCAAATAGGCGATGTGATAAAAGAATTTGGGTATAGCCCAAAGTCTCAGGCCTTTGCAATGTGGAGCCTGTGCCCAAAAGACCAAAAACCCCAAGTGGTGAATATTTAGGAGAATATGGTGGGCAATCAAATGGTGTGGACGATGCAAAATACAGGAGATTTGGAGATATACCAAATCATGACACATTGGGCTCACTTGAATGAAGACAAAACTAAACAATTGTCTGAAAGGTGTAGCACATTGGTGGAAGAGACTAGTGCATTGGCAAAAGATAGAGAAATGTGTCGAGTACAACTTTATCAACAGGATCAGATGATAAAGAAATTAATGGAAGAATTGGAAACAAAGCCTGAGGTAATGTATGTACCTGTGCAACCATAGCCCCTACAAATTGAAGACAAAGAAAAGTCTGAAGAGGTGGTTGAGGAAAAGGCTAAGCAAGAGAAAGGAAATGCAATTTTTTTAAGAGCATTAAAAGGTGTACTGCAACATAGAATTTATATCTTAAAAGATAAAGCTGATGTTATACTCAATACTTATAACAAATTGCCAGCTTTGCACACCGAGGTAATGGGGTATTTGGATATCCTCAACCCCTATTTTACTAAGTGGTCTACTAGGGTGCAGTTATTTGAGAAGCTAGCATCATTGCAATTCCTGAGATCAGATTTGCTAGAAATAGTGACTGAAGTTGAAGATGAGATCAAAAGAGTTAATATTGCTTTCTCATTCTTTAAGGGCAAATTGAACCAAATTGAGGTAAAGTTAAGCCTCTTTTATGATGATTTTAATAGATTTATGCCTTCCTTAAGAGGAGATGATGATCAAGTGAAGGCCTTAGATGCCTGGATGGGTGAGTTTGACAGGAAAATGCCTAGTAGTGAGGCATTTATTTCAGGAACTGATATTGATGTAGAAGGGTTCAATAAGATATTGGACGAAGCTTTCAAGGCAGAAACTGAAATCAATAAGTTTCTAGTAGATATCAATAACATCACTGATGTGAGATGGGATAGGCAAAAGGTCCAAATTCAGAGTACTCAGGACTTCAAGTGGCCATCAGATGATGAAGTGAAAGCATGGGAAGTTATGACTACACCCAAGAGAAAGAAGCCAACAATAGAAGAAGAAATTTTGGACGATGAGTAAGGATGACTACTTGGTACCTCACCATTGAAGATAAAGAGGACAGTTATTGCAAAAGGAGAATGTAGGTAAATTTGAAATCATGGTCATCTAGACTCGACATAAATACTGCCATCTACCATGTATAGTATCAGATTCAAGTTGCTAGATCAGGAGAAGAACAAAGAATATCTATTTCTATCTTTTTGACTTGGTCGTTTCACTGCTCCTTCTCTTTCTTTCTTTTTTTCTCTTCTGTAATTTGAGGGTTAGGTTTTCTGAGACCATCTAAAGCTTGTAGCATCCTTTTAACAGGGATTCCAAGATGGTTGAAGACCTATATATATAGAAGGGAGTTGTATTTTGAAAAAGGATGAAATATAATGTAAAGAATCAGTCTTCCTAAATCAGTGTCTGTGTTCTTTCAAGCTTCAAAGCTTTTTCTTATGTATGAAAGAAGGATTACATCAATAAAATACGGTGCAATTTTACTCTTCTTTATTGTTGTCTCTTTATTTCCTGTGTATGCTTTTTTATGTTTAAGATTGTAAGGTAGTTTGAAGCATTTTGGTTACAAGGTGACTATCTAATTACTTGCAAGTTTCTTTCATGTAAAGAACTAAGTTTTGTAAGTATTTTCAGGAGGCATATCAGTATTTAAGGATTCGATACAGTATTTTATAGGTAATCAGATAATTTGTAAGGCAACTTATCCTAATTGCATGTAGGTTGTAAGGCAGCTTACAGTGTTTTGTCTATGTGAAACTTCAAGCTTTTTACTCTATAACCCAATGGATAAGCACTAATCTAGGCCTGGGTCTCATAATCTATCATCATCAAAGTTTTCAAGACATTCAAAATTATTCCAGACACACTTGTCAATAAAATATATGAGCTGAATTCATCAAGGACTTATATCAGCAGAATATTGTCCACTTTGTTGATTCTTTAGAGAGTGAATCATTAGGTTATCCCTCCTAAAGACAAAACAAAGAAGGATACAAATCCTTGACTCATTGGCCTATGTTCTCAAAACCATAGCCTAGCTTATAGTGCTCTATTTTAAGTTAGTCATTGCAATCTCTAAATTGTTCTATAAGTTGTTACAGTGAGGTTTTTGGTTCATACCCAGTGAATAAAATAATCCACCAAATATACAGACTGAGATATCTATAATCTTTAAAAGGTAAAACCTATGTGAGTCTGTGGAGCTCAAAAATGAAGAAGGATATTATCCAATCCTTAGAAATTAGCCTTTCTCTTGCCTAAAAGAGGTTGCAACTAAGTATACTTGGTATACTATTATCATTAGATAAGTATTGCATGAAAATGAGCTAACATTGCCGAGCCGAGTTACATTGCCGATTCGAGTAGGATAGAGAGATGTTAAGTGTTGAGCGACAAAGAAGTCAAGTGCCGAGTAGAACAGCTTTTGTATACATGTCTGGAATGATTCAAACTTTGAGGATAAGTGATCTGGCTGACTTGTATAAGCTTTTTGGGCTGACTTATGTATGCATTTAATATTCTTCTACGGAGTTAGTTATGCATTTAATTGTTTTATCCTATGCATGATCTATTGTAAACATTAATTGTGATACCATCTTGGTATGGGTATTAGATCTTGATCGTTGATCTAGATCTCGCTATGAAATGTGAATAGATATATTAGATTGTTTCTAAACCCTATTTTATAAGTGTAAGGAGTGAGTAGACGAAGTGTGGTGACTGCATTTTTGAAGTGAAATGCACAAAGGGTTATTTTGTTAAGAAGCAAAGATCAAGCAGTGACAACATAGTGAACAATAGAGTAAAGTTATATCAGATTATGAGATCATAGAAGGTACTGGAAAGAGGAGATATGTCATCAGTATCAGAGTGCATAATGAAGGATCAATACTTGAGACATTCTGATCATTGTATCAAGTGAAAATCTCCTAACAGAGTGGTTCTAGAAGACCTTTCTTTATCTCCTAACAGAGTGCTTACTTTATTGTAAGTTCAAATCCTTTCACAGGGTAGATTGTAATGAGCTTTATCTCTTAACCGGGCAGACCTTCAATAGGGTAGATTACATTTGTTAATCAACATTTGTAGCCTTAACAGGCACACTTTATTACTGTAGTAATGGAGAATTTTGTGGGTGTCATCCCCACCCCAGTTTAACCTATTTGGGTTTCTAGGTTTCCAAGTTCTTGTGTTATGTGTTATTTATTTCATTGTTTGGATGCTATCTGAGATTAAATTAGATTCATATATGTATGAATGTGGATCAATTTAATTTAAGTGTTTAAATTTGAAGATCTGATTCACCCCCCCTCTCAGTATCTTGATTTCCCATTATTGTATTTCCAACAATTGGTATCAGAGCTCAGTTCTCTAAAAAGGTCATAATCAGCTTGAGAATACAAATCTTGAGATGGAGATCTACAAGATGGGTAAAGTCATTAAGAATCAAAAGATTGATATTCAGCTAGCACTACAATAGCTTGTGAAAGCAACACAGGAATTAAAGAAGTCCTTGATTGCAAGGAAAGATTTGGCCAAACAAATGAATGACACTCATTATCTAGAAGAGGACACCACAAATCTATTTCTGAATGGAGATTGTACTGGGAGCGATGTAGCAATAGTAGATCTATTGGAAAAGAATAGTGCACTATGTGAAGAAGTCAAAAACTTGAAAAGGGAACAAGACGCCCAATCAATAAGAATGTGTGAAGTTGTTGAATAGAAAAAGAAAGCCAAAGATGAGAGGCTATGGAAGAAGAAGACAAAAGAATGATGACTACCAGACTTGATGAAAGAACACATGATGTACAAACAATGACAGTCAATCAAGTAGACATGGAAAATAAACTACTACTTATGAATCAGGAGATCAGTAGGAAAGACTTGGAGATTGTAAATCTTAGATCCGAGAATAGTCAATTGAAAGATGAATTGAGATTGGAGAAAGAACTCAATAATAGAGTGAATGATCTAAATGCAGCTATGAGCTACTTTGAAAAATTGGTGGAAGCATCAAGAAGACCTAAAGACTCTTCTGGATTAGGTCACACTGAACAACATACAACCATTGAAGAAGGAGAATCATCTAAGATAGGTGAAATAAGTTATGCAAAGCCAAGAAACAACAAACCTATTTTCCACCACTGTGGGAAACTAGGTCATACAGCAAACATTTGCCGAAGCAAGAATGGTAAGTCCAATCTGAAAACTAATTTTAATGGTTATTGCTTTAACTGTAATAAGTTTGGACATCAAGCATGTGAATGTAAGACAAAGGTAAGAAAAACACCTAGACTCAATGGTAATTGCTATAACTGTCACAAATATGGTCATAGAGCACAAGATTGCAGATCTAAAGGTAAACAACAATGGACATCAAAGGTATAAGAGAAATCACCATGAAAAGGGAATACTTACAACTGAGAAATCACCAAGAAAAGGCAATACTTACAACATGGCATAGTTGTCATTACTATGGTGAGTATGGACATGTTTTAGAAAATTGTATAAGGACACATTTCAGAGGAAAGTCTAAAATTTGGATGAATGGAAGCCTAGTTTTTCACAATTGTCTAAAAATTAGTCATACAAGGAAAGATTGCAAGACTAGGGTACCTACTCCTACTGTTGAGAAAACAAGGGAATAGATGAATAAGACATGAGTTAACAAGTCTAAACCATGTAGCAGTGAGGCTAGTAAAGCCGAGGTCACCCAATCCAATGAATCAGGTGATCACATCATCTCCAACTAAGAAAAAGAGGTATGTAAGGAACTGCATCTAAAACTCTTATCTTACATTAGTTCCTAACATGAAATGTACAAAAGTCCATATTTGCATATGTAAAGATACACCAGGAAATATTTTGAAGACAAATGCCAAGTTGAGCCAATTGCACTATAGGTGCCGAGCACCAATCATGGACACTAAGGCTGAGTTCTTTAGTGAGTGTCGAGTTTTGTTGGTCGAGTAAGTTTTATAATGGCTGATTTTAGTAAGCCGAGTGGGATGCAAGTTGTGTTAGAAAGTTGAGGATAGCTGGCTTGCACTAACTCCATGGGTAGAACATTCATTGCTTACCTACCTTGACCTTTTAAAGTCTATAAAGGATGAATAGTTGACACTTCTTTTTTTTACCTTGTGATTTTTACTGTTTACAGAGCGATTGATGTAATTTGCAGAATTGATTTTAACAAAGTTAGCATCAGATATTTCATCAGCATGTCATCGATAATCCTAAGGTGAATAGTTCAAAGTGTTACTTGCCGAGGTACTCTTTTTTCATCTTTTGAACCCTAATTTCAAGATTATGGTTGCAAGTTCTTCCACACCAGCTAAGAGTATGGAGGGAGAACAACAACAAATTCAGTTACTATGGAGTGATGAATGTGAACCTCTCAACTTTTGAGCCATTCTTGAAAGTGCAATTCAGAGTGATTTAATGGGAGCCCTATCATCTATTCCACCTAAGGTACTTATGATCCATGATGTTTGATCATGTTATATGGTTAAGATTGGTGAAGTAGGTGATAGTGAATTGAGGAAATCCTACAGCAAATTGTGTGTCGATGGAGTTCTGAAGGTATAATTCAAACATTTAGCTGACAAAGGGTTAAATCATGCCCTAGATTTTATACAAGGTTTCAAAGATGAATGGATTAAATTTATCCTTAGTCGAGTTCATGATATGTGTATGTGGTTGGATAATGGACCAGTCAAGATCACCAAAAGAATGATTCATCGAGTGACTAGATATCCTGTAGTGAATGGAAAATGAACAATGAGGGATAACAGCAAAGAAGAAATTACACTAAACACTGGAGCCATATGGAACAATAGAGGTATGACTATCTCTATAATTACAGACCTAGAACTTGATTTTGGAGTAAGAGTAATAGCACATAAGTTCTATCAGTCGAGTAGATTAGATAGTGTTCCTTGTACAACTGTTGACCAGGCATGAAAAATTGTTAAGAAGAATCATACATATGATCTTGCTGAGCTATAGCAGACACAATTAGCTGAGAACCTAGCATCAATTAGAAATGCTTAAAGCTCATCATGTAAGTTTGGTTCCTTACTAGTCTGTATATTTTTCTACATTTAGGACACATTTCCTACATTGGGAAATATTGTTTGGAAAAAGGATAGACCCATTATAGTTTAGATTAGTGAATGTATTGAGAAACTAGGAAGTAATTTCAATAGCATTATGGGGAGCTATTTTGTAGAATTCAAGAAGAGAATGAGATTAAGGACTAGGATTCCTAAGTCACTAGTGGAGAATCACCATGAAGAAATTTGTTTTCTATTTGATACAGATAACACTTATATCTAGGCTGTGACACCTAGGATAACATGCTTAGAACCATTTCCATATGAAATTAACATTGATGAAGCATCAGCTACCATCATTGCACTCCTACCCAAGGCAATTGATACTACAGTAGAGAGATTTGGAAATATTTATGAAGCTAAAGCTAAAATTTCTAGAAGCTTGAATGAGGGAACTATGGAAAGGAAAAGAAAGAAGATTGTGAAAAATCTGAAGAAAATGGTTGGTTTAGGTAGTGATGAAGAACCTGAGGATGCACC
>MU227000.1:313956-332872 GCA_018584345.1 Thuja plicata
CTAAAGCTAAAATTTCTAGAAGCTTGAATGAGGGAACTATGGAAAGGAAAAGAAAGAAGATTGTGAAAAATCTGAAGAAAATGGTTGGTTTAGGTAGTGATGAAGAACCTGAGGATGCACCTTTAGGTTTGACCACTAGACATGGTGAGGATATATCTATAGAAGAGGAAGTGAGTGTATCAGAAGAGGTCACTAAGAAAGCTAAGGGTAAAATACCATCAATTGTCATAGTAACCAAGCTGAGCAAAGCTAAACCTAAGGTTACACCTCCTGCAGCTAATCATCTGAGGACTAGAGCATCTACTGTTACTTCTCTAGCAGAAGTACAAACAAAAGTATATGGAAAGAGGAAAGTTGCAGAAAGTAGTTTTGGAAAGGAAGCTAAGGTTGTTCCTAAGGCTAAGCCGAGTAAGCCAGCAAAGAGACCAAGAAGGAGACTAAATTTGGGGACAGATAGTGATGAGGAAAAGACAGAAATTGATGAACCCAACAACATACCTACAGCATAATTCAAGAAACTGTCTAGTATTGATGAGGTATGTAACACTTTGAGGAATTCAGTAGGGTTAGCAACTTTTAAGTTCATTAAGTATGAGAAATTGAATAATGTGGATAGGCACAAAGTTTAGGAAGCACTCTTGGATATGATGAGTACTTTCAAGTTAACTCCTATAGAGATAGGAAATCATGTGTCAAATGAACTATATGATTTTCTATCACACAAATGGGAATTTGCAAATACCATAGAGAGATAGATTAGGGAAGGAAATCTAGCCAAGGTAATACCTGAGTTAACCTCAAAACAAAGAGCCAAATTCATTGAGGATTACAAGAATAGGTTTGTTCCTAAACTCAAAGGCTATGCTATTCTAAAAAATGATATTGAAGGTGTAGTACAATAGAGCACAAGGATCTGGAAGGAAATCTTTGGACTGGCCATTCCAAAAGATAAGAAATCTAGTGAGGGGAAATCTAAGCAAAAGACAAAAGAAGTTGAAGTGAAGACTACGCCTGAGCCACAGATAACTCAAGATCAAATTGCCATAGAACAGGACAAAACCAAAGGTGCATTAGACTCAACTAATTCTGTTGATCTAACTGCAGACAGTCCTATGGATTTTTTAGTTGATGATCCAAGCAATTTGAATGCCGAGGAACAAGATATGTCGAGTGGTATTTACACTTATTCACCTATTAAGGCAACTGATACTGAAGAAGGAAATACCACAACATCTGATGAGATAATTGAAGTTACCAATGATCAGAAAGGTGAAGAGAAATAGAAAACAAATGCACAAGAGGTAACTTCATAGAATCCACCTATTTTAGAGGTTGTGAAAATAGTTTTAGATAGTGAAGTAGTGATAATAGATACTATTGATAAGCCTAAAGAAGAAGAGGCAATGCAAGTGTTGGTTGATCTACCACACTCTGCATCATCCACTTCCACTAGTCCTAAAAATGGGAGTATGTTGAATCCCCAGACAATATTGACAGCATTAAAAGAGGCAATGGACATTGACACTATCAAAGGGAAAGGTATTTTGCTGTCGAGCATAAGTTCACCAGAGTTGAAGAAAAAGAAAGTTTTGAAGAAGAAGTCTCAAACTCTAGATGTAACATTAGATGAGGTCATTGTGATTCCACAATGGGATCCCAATGAATTATCTTTTGAAAAAATACGGACTCTTCAAGAATTACTTAAGAGGAAGAATAGACAGGAAGAGATGAAGATAAAACAAAAACAAAATCAGTTGTTGCATGACATCAAAGACATATTTGCAAAGGCTTTTGACTTAGATGATGAAATGCCACAAGCTCCAATTATTGATTAGCTAGTCAACATTGTACAAAAGGTAACCGATGATGACATAGACAACAATGAAAAACTTCTACAATGGTCTAGGAGAAGATTTGAGAGCAAAGTTCTAGAGAGAATCTCAGAAGAGATTGACACAAAATAGGTTGAACTTTCTATTCTTGTAGAAACTTTAGAGAAAGTTACAGCCAATGTTTATTCTTTGTACAGAAAATTATGTGATGTTGAATTTTTCACAAAGGATAATCTACAGCTTGTTGAGAAGCTACAGGAAGATTTAAGATCAACTGGCACTACTTTGGGTAAAGATACTACCTCTAGTTCTTTACATCTTACTAAGATGATAAATGCACAATGGAGAATAGCCGAGCATATGGCTGAAGATGGTCGGATAAGGGCCAAATTGATAACTAATCAGACAAGCCTGCTGCCTCGCTTGGAGGTAATACAGAAGGAACTTTCAATTGCAAAGGAGTTATCATAGAGCAGTGCAAATCTATCAGCTATAGAAATTTTAGTGATTCTAGCTACCGAGCTAGAAATAAAATTGGAAGTTATGAAGATTGTGAAGGAATGTTGGAATACTACATTTGAATCCACCCTGTAGCTTCATAAACAATTTTTGGATAAGTAAAACTTAACCCCACCAGCCATTAGTGACAAAAACAAGGGGGAAATTGGAAAGGAAGTTGGAAAGGATACAGTATGATACATCAGTACGGAATAGGTACACTTGTATATAAATTTTTTGAAGGCATGTAAACTTTTTGTATGGATTATTTCTGAGTATATTCCTAGGGGGAGTACTTAGTATACTTAGGCAATATTTTGATGAAATGAACTGAAGAAATGATAAGTGTTTTTGCCACTAATATCAAAGGGGGAGATTGTTAATCTCTAAGTTTTGTTGATGATTAGTGACCAACACTTAGTCATGCACTTAGGCAGTTTTAGTTGGCTATCACTGTGGCCGAGCTAAAACTATGCAAGGCCGAGCAACATTGCCGAGCAGTTTTCAGTTTGCCTAGTTACATTGTCAAGCTGAGTTACATTGCCAAGCTGAGTAGGACACAAAGATGTTAAGTGTTGAGTGACAAAGAAGTCAAGTGCCGAGCAGAACAGTTTTTGTATACATGTCTGGAATGATTTAAACTTTGAGGATAAGTGATCTGGCCGACTTGTATAATCTTTTTGGGCCGACTTATGTATGCATTTAATATTCTTCTACGGAGTTAGTTATGCATTTAATGTTTTTATCCTATGCATGATCTATTGTAAACATTAATTGTAATACCATCTTGGTGTGGGTATTAGATCTTGATCATTGATCTAGATCTCGCTATGAAACGTGAACAAATATATTAGATTGCTTCCAAACCCTATTTTATAAGTGTAAGGAGTGAGTAGATGAAGTGTGGTGACTGCATTTTTGAATTGAAATGCATAGAGGGTTATTTTGTTAAGAATCAGAGATTAAGCAAAGTGACAACACAGTGAACACCAGAGTAAAGTTATATCAGATTATGAGATCATAGAAGGTACTGGAAAGAGGAGATCTGTCATCAACATCAGAGTGCATAACAGAGGATCAATACTTGAGACATTATAATCATTGTATCAGGTTAAAATCTCTTAATAGAGTGGTTCTATCAGACCTTTCTTTATCTCCTAACAGAGTGCTTACTTTATTGTAAGTTCAAATCCTTTCACAGGGTATATTGTAGTGATCTTTAGCTCTTAACTAGGCAGACCTTTAACAGGGTAGATTACATTTTGTAATCAACATTTGTAGCCTTAACAAGCACGCTTTATTACTGCAGTAGTGGAGAATTTTGTGGGTGTCATCCCCACCCCAGTTTTACCTATTTGGGTTTCTGGGTTACCAATTTCTTGTGCTATGTGTTATTTATTTCATTGTGTGGATGATGTGGACAGAAGTCTTGTTGCTGCTATAGAACCAGCTTGGCTCTATTTTGAGATCTTTCTCCTAGATCTCTTAAGGTGTTCACAACCCTAAACTAAGGTAAGTCACTCTCAACTTCACCTCCTCTTCAAGACTCAGTCCCCATCAAAGTGCTTTTCATCTTCTTCTTGTTGAACCTACACAAATAGATTCATTCAACCAATCTTTTCATAACATTGTTCTCATTTTCTTCCCTAGTCGAACTATTACCAAGCTCACCTAGGGTAAGATCTCCAGACTCTTTGCTATTGCTTCTCCTATAGAAAACAAAAGGGAAACTATGTACAAGGGCTCCTCTAAAGTTCCATCCCAACACATGACTCTCACCATGGATTCAAGAACCTCGAGGGGCCATTACTGGATACAACCCAAAATGTGTGAAGAACTAAGAACTTACAAAATAGAAAATAAAGTTACTAATCTACTTGCATGAAAAATGATCCACAAATAAACTTGACATCCACTAAACACACTATCTGCAACTTCTCATTACTAGAAACAAAACAAAACAGTACAATAATCTGCAACTCTGTGATTTCCTGTAGCTTTTCTTCTTTTTCAGTCTCTACTCTCTCTTCTAGATCTCTAAAATGAAGGCTTGGGATGTTATTAATAATCATCCTCTCATTGAAATGACCCCTAACTGCCCACATATTCGCAAGCATCTCTTTAGGAACCGTTACAACTGGCCATACTGTCCATAAAAGACAAGATTCTCTTCTCACAGGCTGTTATGACTGACTTTACCGACCAATAGTAATGAAAAACTAACCACCAGTATAAATCAGTGCCAGTGATAATTGACAGTGTTAGCAAATAGTGATAACCGATGGTGTTAGTAGACAGTTTTCACTGACGGTGTTAGCAACAGTGATAACCGACGGTGTTAGCAAACAGTGTTTAACCGACAATCAGGAAACAAACTAAGAAACCTAGCTAAACATGGATTGACCTAGTCATATCCATCTTAGGGAAAAAAAATGACCTTCTAAGGTCCACACAAACTCTCCTGACTTGGCTAGAGTCAGTACATGCAAGAAATAAAGAGCTAAGGGTTTGAGCTAGGCGTGCTCCTGCACCAGTGGATGCTATCTGAGATTACATTAGATTCATATATGTATGAATGTGGATCAAGTTGTTTTAACTATTTAAATTTGAAGATCTGATTCACCCCCCCTCTCAGTATCTTGCTTTCCCATTATTGTATTTCCAACATGCTATACGAGGTGTTAGAGGTACACTTGAAGAGGAGACAGTGGTAAGTAAAATCTTAAGAACCTTATTGCCTATATATGCTATTAGAGTGTCAACTATTCAAGAAATGAGAGCAGTTGCAAACAATACAGTTACTCTTGATAGTTTGATTGGTAAACTGATTTCATTTGAGATGAATAACTTTGATAATAGTGTCTTACCAAACTTAGAGTCTGCATTTCAGTCTTCTATGAGAATAAGAAAATCCAGTCAGAGACACATCTAGAAGAGATAGTGAACGTGAAAGTGAAGAAGAAGATCTAGATGAAATAGAAGCACTCATGGCAAGGAGAATACAAAGAGGTAAAGGTATATATAAAGGCAAGTTACCACTTGTATGCTTTAATTGTAAAGAGATTGGACACTTTGCTGCAAGATGTCCTACCAGAAGGAAAGATGACAAAGGTAATGACAAATCTTTTGAGAAGAAATCTGACAAAGGTGATAAAAAATATTACAGAGGTAATCGACAATCAGAAAGAAAGGATACCCAAGACTATAAGGATAAAGGCAAGAAGGCTAGCTACCTAGCTACTTGCAATGATGAAGATACTAAAACCAAACCTGATGATGACATCGAGATGGTATTTGTAGCTGTGAAGGATGATTTAGATGAAGATGAAAGGTATGAAGAAACTCCACTCATATCTAAGGTTAGTAAGAATAATATCTGGATTATAGATAGTGGCTGCACTCACCATATGACCGATGACAAAGAAAATTTTAACACTTTTGAATATTATAATGGTGGTACGGTAAGAATGGTAAATGATACACCTTGTCCAGTTGAAGATAAAGGAACAATAATGCTAAATAACCTGATTAAATGTGAAAATGCTTATTGGGTAAAAGGATTGAATTATAATCTGTTGAGTGTTTCTAAATTGAATAATTCAGGTCACAGAGTAGCATTTGAAAACAAGAAGGCAAAGATCTTCAATGAATTAGGAAAATTGATTGGTACCGGTGAACAGACTAAAGGTAACTTATTCTATCCGAATGACACTAACACCACTTGCTTAATTACTAGAAATGAAGACATATGGTTGTGGCACAAAAGATTGTGTCATGTGAATTTTGACAACATGATGAAAATAAGCAGAAGAAGAAGTGTAAGAGGCTTACTAATGATGACAAATCCAGACAACATCATGTGCAAAAATTGTCAAAAAGGTATAATGACAAAGTCTAGTTTCAAAAGTAAAACCCATACATCTAATGATATTCTAGAATTAGTCCATACTAATTTATGTGGACCTATGAGGACAAAGAGTTATTATGGAAATAGATATTTTATTCTCTTTGTTGATGATTACTCTAGAATGATGACAGTCATGTTTCTAAAAGAAAAATCTAACCCATTGAAGATGTTTAAATGGTATAAGGCTATGGTATAAAAACAAAGTGGTAAGGATCTAAAAATTTTAAGATCGGATAGAGGAGGACAATTTATATCAGACGATTTCGCTAATTTCTATAATGAGCAAGGTATAAAAAGATAGGTTTCTGCACCAAGGACACCACAGCAAAATGGGATGGCTGAGAGAAGGAATAGGTCAATAGTTGATTGTGCAAGAACACTGATGATAGAGAAAGGCATCACCCAAATCTTCTGGAGAGAAGCTGTCAGCACTGCCATTTATACACTTAACAAAGTACAAATGAAGAACACAAAGAAGACACCTTATGAGCTATGGTATGGTAAAACACCCAATATAAGTTACTTCAAGATCTTTGGTAGTCAATCTTATGTCTTAAAGGATGATAGAAATTGAAAGCTTGATGCCAAAAGTGATGAAGGTATTTTTCTGGGGTATTCTACCAAAAGAAAAGCTTTTAAATGTCTTATCAAGGCCTCTAAAAAAATAGTTGAAAGTGAAAATGTAAAGATTGATGAATTTGAAGAAAAAAATGAGTTGGAAAGCACAAAAGAACCAAAGGACTACAACAAGTTTGTATATTGTGAAGAACCCATAACTCTACCCGAGAAACAGTGCTTAATTCCGAAATAACAAAATGTTGCAACTGACGGTCAGAATGTTGTTACCGATGGTCAGGATAATGATCAAGATAATGTGCAAGGTAATGAAGATCAAGTTGATACACAAAGATTTTTACCTATACTTGCAAGATATGTAAGAAGGAAGCATCCATAAGACCTTATCATAGGAGATAATAAAGTTGGTACAAGAACAAGAAGTAAGTCTTTAAACTCAAATTGTTTAATTTGTGAGTTTGAGCCAAAATCTGTCAATGTTGCACTCTAAGTGCTATGAATGATGAGATTGAGAAGATTGAGAAGAACAAAACATGGTCACTTGTGCCAAGACCAGATGAAAAAAATGTCATCGATACAAAATGGATATTCAGGAATAAGCTGAACAAGAATGTAGAAGTCACAAGGAAAAAAGCAAGACTAGTATGCAAGGGGTATGCACAAGAGGAAGGTATAGACTATGGAGAAACCTTTGCACCCATTGCTAGGCTAGAAGGAGTAAGAATACTACTTGCTAATGCTGCATATAAAGGATTCAAAGTATATCAAATGGATGTCAAGTCAGCATTCCTAAATGGAATACCTGAAGAAGAGGTATACATTGAGAAACTAGAAGGGTTTATAGATCTAGACAAGAGGAACATGGTATGTAGACTTCACAAAGCCTTGTATGGATTAAAAAAAGCTCCTAGAGCCTGGTATGAATGACTTCATTCCTATCTAATAAGTATTGGATTCATAAGGACTAGTGAAAATAGTAATCTTTATTTGAAAAAAGGAACTGATGCTAACACTTTGATTGCTGAAATATTTGTTGATGACATCATATTTGGAGGCAATGATATACTATGTAAGTCATTTGTTTATTAGATGGGCAAAGAATTCAAGATATCTATGTATGGTGAGATCAAGTTCTTTCTTGGTTTACAGATCATTCAACAAAGTGAAGGTATTTTCATTACACAGTCCAAATACATCAAAGAGGTCCTGAAAAATATTCAAGATGGGAGATTCCAAACCAGTTGGAACACCGATGGCTACTGGAAGTAAGTCGACAAAGGAGGACAAGACAACAGAGGTAAATCAGACTATGTATAGATCAATGATAGGAAAACTCATGTATGTTGTACACACTAGACCAGATATTGCACATGCAGTAGGAATTATTGCTAGATTTTCAGCTAACCCCAGGGAATCACATATGACTACTGTGAAAATAATTCTAAGATATTTGAATAATACTAAGGAATTTGGCTTATGGTATAGAAGAGAAGGCAGATTTTAACTTAAGGTGTTTACCAACATTGATTGGGCTAGAAATCTTGATGACCAGAAGAGGACAACAGGAGGAGCATTCTTTATGGGTGACAGACTTTTCACATGGATTAGAAAGAAGCAAGGATGCATCTCTCAGTCTACTGTAGAAGCAAAATATGTTGTTGCTGCTGCAAACTGCTCAAATATTGCATGGCTCAAATAGTTGCTGGAAGGTATGCATATGAAGATCTCAGAACCATTGATTATCTATTGTGATAACACCAGTGCAATAAAAATTTCCAAGAATCTAGTCATGCATTCCAAGACTAAACACATTGCAATCAAGTATCATTACTTAAGAGAACAAGTTCAAGAAAAAGAGGTGATACTTGAGTATGTGCAATTTAAAGAACAATTGGATCATATATTCACCAAGCCATTACCTAAAGATACATTTGAGTACCTGAGAAAGAGACTAAGGGTCAAACCCTTGTCTACCAGTCAGTAAAAGACTGAAGGCTGCATCAACCTATATATTATCAGAATATCATTCATGTTGATGCAAGAAAAAAGGATGAAATTCAAAGCTACATCTACATACAAAAAGTTATATATCATAACAGAGCACCAGATCATATTGATGTATTGCTGATGGATAAGGGAAATTCAAGGAATATATTATGGATCGAGAGAAAATATCACTTGACATTAATGTCAGATATCTGTGAGATATTTGTTTGGCATTGTTGTCAAAGGGAGAGAAATTTTCCATATTATCACAGTCTTCAAAAAAAGAAGAAAGATTATCCATTATCAGATTACTCCAATAGGGAGAGATCATTTCCATAGGGAGAGTTGTTGACAAAAGACAAAGACATCAAAGAATAAGAATAGTCAAAAGAGAGATATTGACACAAGGGAAGGACGCAACACATCAAAACAAGAAACACAAAAAGATACAAGAATCAAATCTAAGCTAACACAGAGCTTACCAGCGGTTAGACATTTTTATTAGTTATCAAAACAAATTGTTTGGTAATCTGATGAATTTCAACTATTATATTTCATATTGTATTAGAAATAGTATAGTGTGATAATATAGTACGTTGCCATCAATGCCAAAGGGAGAGATTGATGACATGTAACTAATTGAATGTTTGATAATGTTAAGTTGAAGATAATGCAAGGCATTAAATCAGTTAATGGTAAATGTATTGTCAATGGTGTCAACTTGATCTAATCTATACAGTCACGTACATAATGCCAAATACTTCAGACAATCAATGGAATAAAGGTTATGCTTTCAGCAATGCATAAAATTCAAGTATTCACTAAGTGACAGACCACACCGATGGAGTGCACACCATCGGTAAAGCCAAAAAAAAAAAATTCACAGTGATACCCGAGGAGTAGAAGACAGTGTTGCCCGACGAAGCAAAATCACAGGATGCCCAACGAGCTGAAAATATAATTGTCAAATGAGTAAAATCTAATGATGCCCGATGGATGGAGATCCTGAAGCTAACTGAAGTCACACCAATGGAGGTGACAGTTGTCACTGATGACTATCTACAGAGTTGACCGACAGAATAGAGAGTTCAGAAAATGAAAAAATATCTAGTTGGCAAGAGCTAAAGATAGACTTAACTGGTTGTTTTCATTGTTTTATTCGACCAGAGTTAATTGATTGATTTAAAGAAGATTTGTATAGTTGGCAAGAAGATAACTATGAGATAAATCAGGAGTTATGCCTTAAATCAGATTGGCTGGATTGTTTTTCATGCCAAGAATCAAGAATCAATAATTAAGGAATATCATGTCTATATAAGAGACAGGCATTATTCATTCCAAATATAGAAAAGGGGAGTGAATAGAAAGAGGATGCTGAAGAGAAACTAATGAAGGATAACTTCATACAATCTTGATTAGTCAAGCTGAAGGAGAGCTAAAGAATTCTGCAGACACCGACGAACAGTGAAGCATAGCATCACATAGTAGAAAGTGTGGAGCAAAAGGAATTGAATTGATACATTGATCAGAGAGGTATTGTACTTAAATAGATCTGAAAATATGCAATTTAAGTTGCATTAGAAATAGGTCATTGTGTTTCAGTTTAACCATTGAATCATCAAGTCTCTTAACAGAATAGGACTTAACAGTCTTCTATATATTGAGGTACATCCCAAGGAGTTCCAAAAAGGTTGATTCATGAAAGTAGCACTAGATTTTCCTAAACCTATTGACAGTCTAAGGAGGCTAATTCAAGGATGGTAGCAAACTGAGTTACCTAATACTAAGTGACAACCTCTATGTATAAAATCCTCTAACAAGGTCACACCTAACAATGTGTTTGTAACCTTTAACAAGGTTGGCTCCTAACAGGGCTCACTTCAGAAGAGTAAAAATTTGGGGTACCGGTCCCAGTGGTTTTTTCCCTTAATAGGGTTTCCATGTTAAAATCCATGTGTTATGTGTGTATGGTTTATTACTTTACTGGTTTACATTTCACATATGCATTTCTAGATTGATTGGTATACTCTGCATATTTACTGAGTATCGGTAAATAAGTTTTACTGCTTATCGGTTATCAAGGAGAATAAGGTCAGAAAAGGAAAATCGACAGACGGTTAATTATTATAAAGTATTTCATGGCATGCATCTTGTAAGGGACATAATAATCAGAGGTTTATTTGATTTTTGGTTAAGTTTAAAGAAAATTTTTTGAAACCATTGATTCACTCCCCCCCCTCTCAGTTATTACTAACATCTACGTCATCATTGACAACATTTTTTTTCTTGCACCATTTAGGTTTGGAGTTGGAGTTGTTATATTTGTTCTCACTTTGAAGAGTGATCTCCCCCTTTTTGACCATAAATTCTTTGATATAGAGGGCATTCTTGATCATCCTATCAAAGCTAGGGGAATCTTGCATTTACAACATGTAGTTCAATTATGGTACCAAGTTATTAACAAAGATTTCCATTTTATTGGATTCGGGAATAGCTCTTGAATACCATGCAAAGATTTTTCTCCATCTTTGTAGAAAGTGGGTAAAGGATTCGCCAGTCTTTTGTTTAGTGTTGCATAGATCCATCATAGTCACATCATGTTGTATATTATAGGAGTAATGTTGGATAAATTGTTGAATTAACTCCTCAAAATTTTTTACTTTAGGTGTAAGCTTTGAGAACCACTCCGTGGCGTGGCCTCCTAGAATTCTAGGAAAAAGCCACATGAGGTAAGTAGGTTCATGCATGTACTCTATGCTAAGAGCACAAAATTCTCTAACATGATCATGTGGATCGGTCTCTCCCGTATAGTTATCATATTTTGGACATGCCACATTGGGAGGGAAGGGAACAATAGTGATACTTTTGTTGAAAGGAAATGGACAAATGGAGTCTACAGAGTATTTTGTTTTTGGTTTAGCCTTCTCTTGCTTAAGAGTCACAAGCTCCATTTGCATCAAGGTGAGTTGTTTGGTGAGAATAGATATAGGAGTTGGTACCTCCTTTTCTTTTAGTTGTTCCACATCATAATCCTTAGGTAACATTACGCCAGTGAATGCTAGATGGAGAAAGTATTTATCTTTATCTTCGTCAATCATCTTTTCCATTATCTTGTGAACCTCTTGCTTTGTTTGAGTTTATCGTATTCTTCTTCCGTGATGTCTTCCTCACTACCTAATTCAAATAAAGGATGGTCAAATGTGGGTTCTTCTTCTTCATTGATATCTTCGTACTTTTGGTTTTTTCTATTGTCATATTTGTCAAAAGCCTCACTCCATCCATGAGTGGACCTATCCATTTTTTAAGAGTCTAGATCGAGTAGGGAACTGTGAGATGTTTCTCCTTGAAAGTGTAGTGATTTAAGAAGTAATTTTGATCTTTTAGATGTGTACTTGTTTCATCTTGTGTCAACCATGTATCTGTATCTCAACTTCATCAAAGTTTCCCAATAGTGTCAGGTAGTATCTCGAATCGTTCAAGTGAGTGTGTCTAGGTGGAAGTATCATTTGTTTTTTGGTGGAAGTAAATGATTCTAGTGTCAGAGGGTTAGAATTCCATGATAGTGAGCTGGGAATCAAGTTGTTGTAAAAAGTGGATAGACCACACGTATTGAAATAGATTGTGATAAACTGACCAGACATGCAAGGAGACGTCTGAAAAAGTGTTTTAACACAGCAATAGGGAAACCAGAAAAGATAACAAGGACATACTAATGAGCCAAAAGGGTATCCAAATCAACTAAATTTTCCTGAGAAACTATTCTGCAAGTGCCCACTATCCTAGATGCGAGCTCCTAGATGCGAGCTAGGAAATATAGTATGCAAGATGTTGATGACCCTAGATGCGAGCTTGAACCCTAGATGCAATGATGTGCTAACCAGATATGAGCTAGGATACTAGATATGAGCTACGATACCAAATATGAGCCAGGAAATCTGGGATGCAATTTTGTGATGTCTTTGTCAGATTTTGTCAATTGTGAAAAATTTGTCTTGAAAGTGCGTGAAGTTTGTCTAATTTCATATTGTGTTCTGAGACCTGTCAGTGGGTGAAAAATACATGCATAGACCAAGGTTTGAAGTTTATTTCTTTTTTGAAGGTGTTATCTTTTTAATGATTTTCAGTTACATTAAGCATTGTTGCATTGTTAGGGGAAAAAACACATCCTTATGCCTTGATTTCTTGGTAGAGGATGAAAATCCTTGATCATTGACTTAGGTACATACTCAAATGCTAATCAAAATATAGTCATCACCAAGCACACAATGGCTCTAGTCATGATGTTGTATTAGCCGACTCCAAATGCAAGTGAGGGCACGATATGACGAGTGTCTTGGGGCAATTACTTTTTGCCTTGCACAAGGATTATCACCCTTTCAGGGATGAATCAGGTAGTTTGTCTACAAATTTCATTGTTTATGATGGGGAAATCTGTTCAAAACCATCTCCCATAGAATTACACAAGGAAAAATTGAGGTGTATAGCCCTATGAGTACTCAAATATGTGTAGTCTCACAAGCAAGATTCAAGCAGCTCCGCTCTACACATACCCAAGCATGTTCAAGGAATGATGTCAAAATTCCAAGAACAAAACTGGCTCTATCTTCTGAGGATTTGGCCTACGAGGAAGCAATTATTTATAGTGAGTTGGAAGGGTTTGCATAAAACCTGTCCTCACTTGGGTCATTCTCAAGAGATTTTGTCCTCAACTAGTAGGCCTTCCATTGTTTAATTAAGCATACAAAGGATTAGTGAGTGTAAGATGTCTAGATTTTTTATTCTTCATAAAGAAGAAGAGCATACTCTCCTAATCCATGTCATTTTCTCCCAAAACACGTAAATAAAAGTTTGTTCCCTCAAGCTATGTTGAGCCTGATTTAGATATTCCTAAGTTAATGAAGACAAGATGCATGAAAGAAAATTTGTGTTGTTTAATTATCCACAATATAAAGTGATTTGCTTGTTCAATTTCAGATCCTAAATTTAGACGATGAAGTTCATTTATCCCACAAAATTTAGGTGACTTGTGTTTTTCATATACTGATTCCAAAAATTAATTATACGGTGAGTTTGCTTTGTCCTTTTACCCCAAATTCCTTTCAAATTCTAAATCAATGTTTGATTTTATGATTTTCCTCTAAAGGAAAAGAGAATACTTCTCTAATTGATTTAACAAATGAGAACAAAGTGTGCTTAGTTTGAAAGATAGAATGAAAATAGAGGTCAAGATAAGGTGAGGGTAATTTGGAAAAAAACAAGTTAGTATTATTTTTCCCCACTTTTTCAACACTGATAACAACTTGCAAACACTAATTAAGCTGTCCAAAAGATCAAAAACCAAACTTGTTAAAATGTTAGAGGTTAGGCAATGAAGTACACAAAAATCTTAACCAGATGTGATCCTAGAAATATAGAATACAATGCAATTTACCAGATACAATCCTCTGCTACCAGATGCAACAGAATGTTCACCAGATGTGAGCCTATACTGAAAATGGCTCAAGAAATCTCAGATGCAAGCCTCAATTTCTATGGTGCGAGGGTGTATCCCGAATGCGAGCTTCTGCTACCAGAATTGACTCTGGACCTGAAAACTAGGAAGATAAATTGGTGAAAATGGAGTTAAAATGAGGCAAAATCCAAAAATAGCCCCACGGTGGGTGCTAGAAATGTGTGTGTGAAATAGTGCACCTGTTACCTGTGACACAACACTTCAATAGGTCATTACATTAGTGAAAATAGGATTAGTAAAGCATGGAGTTCCACTAAAATCAATCTATTTCTTTCTAACTAGGAAGAGTGTGAAAAAAAACATAATAGCCCTCAGATTATGCCTTTTCCAGTGACATATACAACCTAGCATGAAAGATTTTAATCAAACTAGTCTAAATGACAAAGAAGAATGCATATTAACTCTAAAAATGAAGATAATAACAATGTCTAATATTATATCCAAGAAGCAAATATAAGTTCCAAAATGATCTAAATAGCATAACAATACATTTAACTATAAAATTATGGGCTTATTTGTGCTCAATAACTCCTATTTATAGAAGAAATGAGGAGAGAGAGGGGGGACAAGGGTCATTAATGGAGTTACAAAACTCATTGATGAGGTGTAAGAAGAATAAATGCCAAAGGCATTTATAAGGCATGGGCTTTTGGAATATGCATTAAATGCAAGCATTTAAGAGGCATGGAGAGATCATATGCATTAAATGCAAGCATTTAAGAGGCACAGAGAAGGTTTAGAGTCAAGCTTGAGAAAGTTGAATTTCTCAAGTGGGTTGAGTTCCTAATCACATTTTTAGGAATGTGACATCATTAGGGGGTGGGTTAGAGTGGGATTAGGATTAGGATTAGATTTAGCATGGGGGGAATAGGTTGGGATGGGTTTGAACCTAGGGTCAAGGTGGTTGAGGTAGGTTAGGTTAGGGTTTAGGAGAATATTAATGAAATGATTTATATTAAATATATTCATTTCAAAAATAAGAATATTAATTATTTAAGCTTTTTATTTCTTTAGATAATTAATTAGGACTATAGACAATTAATTAGATTAATTTAGGCTACAAGATAGGGTTTTTGCAAGTGATTTGATATAAATAGGGATTTATTTAATTCCTCTTAAATTAATTACCTTAGCCATGTATGATTTGAATTGATTTGAGTTAAAATTGATTTGATTTGATTGGCTTAGGTGGTTAATAAAATTTAGTGATTAGATCACTTATGAAATTAAATTTGATTTGAATGAATTATGTCAGTCGATTGAAGAGTTGTCTGAACATAATTGGGGGTATGATCACAATTAGGGAAAATAAGGTAAATGGTCAGAGCAGACTAAATCCAAGTGGTTACAACCGAAAGTATGACAGAAAGACAACTGAGATTACAAAGATAAAGGTAAGAAAGCTTGTTACATTGTTGAAGATAAATTTAATGACAGTAACTGTGATAGTGATGAAGACATTGAGACAGTGTTTGTAGCATTGAAAGATGATTCAGATGAGGATGAAAGGTATGTAGAGACATCACTTATCTCTAAAGTTAGTAAACTTTATATATGGGTTATAGATAGAGGTTGTACACATCACATGACTGGTGATAAAGTAAAATTTGAATTTCTTGAACATTATGATGGAGGATCAGTAAGAATGGGAAATGATACACCATGTCAAGTAAAAGGAAAAGGTACTATTATGTTGAACAATCAAATCAAATGTGAAAATGCTTATTGGGTAAAATGACTTAACTATAATCTGTTGAGTGTTTCACAGTTGAATAAAACATGCCACCGAGTTTCATTTGAGAATGGAAAAGCAAGAATCTATGATGAAAAAGGAAAATTGATCAGCACTAGTGAACAATCTAAAGGTAACCTATTGTATCTTGACACAGCTGAACCTACTTGTTTATTGGCAAAGAATGAAGATATATGGCTATGGCATAAAATAATTTGTCATGTAAATTTTGACAACATGATTAAAAATAGTAGAAAAAGAAAGGTTAGAGGCTTACCTGGCTTATCTAAACCAGACCATGTAATGTGAAAAAATTGTCAAATGGGTAAGATGTCAAAATCTAGTTTCAAGAGAAAGAACTTATCATCTAATGACATTTTGGAGTTAGTTCATACAGACCATAGATGTGGACCAATGAGAATACAGAGCTATAATGGAGACATATATTTTATTTTATTTTTTGATGACTACTCTAGGATGATGACTATCATCTTCCTAAAATAAAAATCTGAAGCATTTAAGATGTTTAAGTGGTATGAAGCTAAAGTGGAAAAAGAAAATGATAAAGATCTAAAGTGTCTGAGATCTGATAGAGGAGGTGAATTTATTTCTGATGAGTTCACTAACTTTTGTAATGAGTATAGAATCACAAGACATGTTTCTGCACTGAGGACACCACAGCAGAATGGGATTGCTAAAAGAAGGAACAGATCAATTGTTGATTGTGCTCGAACATTGATGATTGAGAAAGAAGTTTCACAAACATACTAGAGAGAAGTAGTCAATACATCAATTTACACACTGAACTGAGTACAAATGAAGAAATATTCAAACGAAACACCTGATGAACTATGGTATGGATATACACCAAATGTAAGTTATTTTAGAATATCTAGTAATAGGTATTATATTCTGAAATATGAGAGAAATGGAAAATTTTATTTGAAAAGTGATGAAGGAATATTTCTTGGATATTATACCAAGGCTAAATCTTACAAATGTTTGAACAAGAAAACTAACAAAATTATTGAGAGTGCAAATGTGAAAGCTCATGAAATTTCTGATCTAAATGATGAGGACAGCATGAAAGAACCTGAAGATTAAAGTAAATTTGTTTACTAGAAAGAACTTGATACTATACCAACATAGATGCCTAGCATTACTGGGCAACAGGGTAATGTTACCGGGCAATAGATTAATGTCACCGGGCAAGAGGTAGCATAGACTGAGAATTAGAAAAATGTTAAAACATAAGATCATGAACCTGAAGACATGTAGATACAGAAGAAGATAATGAAGGACCAAGAACTAAACCTGTACTTTATAGATATGTAAGAAGACACCATTCACGGGATCAGATCATTGGAGATAAAAGAGGAAGCATATTAACAAGAAGTAAGTTCAGAGGTGACACTTGTTTAATTTGTGAATTTGAGCCTAAGAATGTTAGAGATGCATTAGAAAATGAAGAATGGTTTAATTCCATGAATGAGGAAATTGAGAAGATACAGAAAAATAAGACATGGACATTAGTACCGAGACTGAGTGATAAAAATATCATTGGCACCAAATGGATTATCAGAAACAAATTGAATGAAAATGGGAATATAATCAGAAATAAAGCAAGATTGGTTTGCAAAGGGTATGCACAAGAAGAAGGAATTGACTATGGAGAAACCTCTGCACTAGTTGCTACACTTGAAGGAGTAATAATACTACTTGCATACACTGCATATAAAGGATTCAAGGTATATCAAATGGATGTGAAGTCTGCATTTTTGAATGGAATACTGGAAGAGGAGGTATACATTGAACAACCTAAGGGATTTTTTGATCCTAATCAGACACACATGGTATGTAAGTTATACAAAGATTTATATGGACTAAAGAAAGCACCAAGAGCATGGTATGAAATATTGCATTCATATCTTATAAGTATTGGATTTATTAGAACCAGTGACAACAACAATTTGTATTTAAAAGGAGGAAATTATGATAAGACACTTATTGCTGAAATATTTGTTGATGATATCATATTTGGAGGTAATGATAACTTATGCACTTCATTTGCTGATAAAATGAGGAAAGAATTTGAGATGTCAATATTTGGTCAGATCATATTTGTTCTAGGATTGCAAATTTTACAACAGACTGAAGGTATCTATATTCCTCAATCAAAATACATCAAGGAAGTACTAAAGACATTCAGAATGGAGAAATCAAAACCAGTCAGAACACCTATGGTGACAGGATGCAAACTGACAAAAGATGATAAGAAACCTGAGGTAAATCATTTTGTATGCTGAATGTGGACCTCTTAATTCAACACAAATGCAACATAGTCCTTACACAATCGATGGATTTACAAAGACAAACATGAATTGTTTGCTCTACAAATGCGATTGAAGCGACCTGTTGCCTCCTTATTAGATGTGATTGTTGAATTTTACCCTCAGAACAAGAGCCAACAACCTGACCATTGCTAACATGGAGGATTTAATAGTGCAAGAAGATGAAGAAAGCCATTATCTATGAGAAATATGCATCTCATTCATGAGAAAATGTTGTTTCAATCTATGAATTGAGACGTGATTAAGCTATGGAAATGAAGTGCATTTAGTCTAAGAATGAAATGCAATTAAGCTATGGAAGTAAAAGTGCAATTAAGCTAAGAAATTGAATGCTTCTAATCTAGAAAGGAAAGTTCTTGTAATTTATAAAAGAAATGCTTTTAAGCTATAATTGCATTAGCAAATGAATCTAGAAAGCTTTAAAGCATAAGATTGAATTGTTAGCCTCTACAAATAGATCATAAATGAAAGCTAAACAATGTTCAATTCCAATGAAAATTATACTAATTATGCAAAAAATTA
>MU227000.1:364414-377629 GCA_018584345.1 Thuja plicata
ATAGCTTCAGGTCAATTTTCCTAATGTGAAGTCTCAAAATCAAAATCAGTAAGAGTCAAGACCAGTACACCATCTCTACAACTGTACATTTCTGCATTTGACAGGCTGGTTTAGTAAATTAGCAATAGCATTATAGCATCTACTACATTGATCCTGTTAAAAAAAAAAAGTTCAAACTTGTTAATTTTAACTCAATTCAAGCCAATAGATAAATAATATAGAGATGATTGAAATTGAAAGTACTTTCACATACTATTTTTTATTAGATCAAAATGACTCTGCCAGTTTGTTTAATAAGCTCCATTCTACATCGCTTGAAAGGTTAATATATTTCAAGTTATAGTAGATGACTTGCAATCTTGTCAGCCATTCATACTTGTTAGACTGACTTGAAAGCAATGATCCTTCCAATATTGCATTCAAAATTTTCAATGGTTTGATGCAGTTTGCAATGCCTTCATGAGTTGTGTCCTAAGGAAGCTTGCATAAATCAGTGCTCATTGTCTCCTCCAACATTTTTTGCTAAGCTTATCTTTCAATGAAATTCATTAATGAGTTACTAGGACCAAGAATCAGCAAACCATGACCTATCATTTTGGTTGTTGTTTGATTCATCTTGGTGAGCTTTATCTCAAATAAGGAAAGAGTTTCCTCTACTTCCTTTAGTTTTTGACATTTTTGTAAGATAGAGGTTGCTTTTATTGATACAAGAGTGCGTTCATGAATTCCCTTGCTTGCCAAATGCATTTCACTAGTTGTGTTGATTTTTTTCAAAATCTATCTTGCAGTTTTCTCTCTCTGACAAAAAAAAAAAATTTGTCAATGCACTCTTTGAGCTTCCCAAAAACACCTCTAAGACTTTCATTCAATTCAAACCAATCACACAACCTATCACTAGTCACCTTTATTTTCCCCCAAATGTCTCTTTTTATTTTCTTGACTGTATTTTTCATTTGGTCATTCAAGCTATTTTTGTAAGTTTTAATTATCTTTTTTTCCTTCTTTAGGTCTTCTCTCAATTTTGACAACTGGTGTTCACTCTATTTTTTTATTTTATCTGCTTCCTCTTCCCACTATTTTTCTTTCTCTTCCCATTGTTTTTCTTTTACCCTCTCATCCTCCAATTCTTTCTTTAATTTATTATTTACTTGTGCCACACTCTCCACGCTTTTGTATAAATTTACTGAAGAGGCTTTTTCATCCTCTAGATTTTTATTTCCCTCTTCCAATTTTTCCCTCACAAATTTTAGTTCTACCTCCATATGTTCTTGCTGAACAATTGCTTCTTTAGAGGAAGAATTTTTTATCCTTTTCTCTAATTCTTTGCACCTGTTATCTATTGCTTTCTCCTTTGCCTTTTCATTTGTCAGGTCTGCCTGTAACTTTTCTATTCTTCCCTGAAGCTTTCCATTTTCTCTCTCCAACTTCATCATTGAACTATAGACAACTTGGTTGGTTATTTTCGACACATTTATCTTGTCCAGATTTTTAATTTTTGATAAATCCATTTGGAGGGTGATAACTTGAAATTTAGATGGATCTATCTGACTCTCTAGTGGATTGTTATCTCTAGCTGGGGGCATAACAATCATGAACTCGTTCATTTCATTCCTTGGGTCATATTTGGGAAATAACCTATTCGATGCAGGTTCTGCATCACAAGCTGCAAGAACTACATCCCTCTTCAATGTCTTAGTATTTTGTCTATTCCTATTTTTTGTTTGTTCAAATTTTGTTACAAAATCATTGTAACAAAAATTAGGGTTTTCTGACACAATTGAATGTTTGAAAGGTGAAATAGAACTTGCAGCTATGTATGAGCTTCCACCTGTGGTTCTAATAATTGCACTATGAGGATTAGTAGCAGTAACACCCTGACCCATTACAAGTGGAGTATTTGGACTATTCAGAGGTTTTAGTCTTGAAGGTGTGGCAATTGTTGGACTCACAATCAAAGGACACCATTGGCATTGTTGTCATAACCTTTTGCTTCTATACACTGCCTTGATCTCTGGGATCCACTAATTTTGTGTCTAGTTGTAATTTCCTTTTCAGACCACTAGTACTACCCATGCCATCCCCAGTCCCACCAGTGGTAGTGACACTTGATTCAAATTGAATATGAGTGCTTTGCAAAGGTGGAACTAGATTTGAAGCTAGAACAAATGAAGGTGTAAGGGTATGAGACTAAGTAGTACCTTTTTCTGATGAACTTCCAATTACTGATCCCCTACCATGTTTTGGTGGAGAGAGTGTGGAAAGTGGATACCAATTCCCTTCTCCTATGGGACCTAGACCACCCCTACCTAGAAAACCCATTTTTTCTACCTTCTCTGCCCCTTTACCATATTTTTCTTTTGTGGACGCAGTGACTCTAGTAGCAATTGTCACAGAATCCCTCCCATCAAAATCAGGATCTTGATCATCATAATTGCTAGGATGTACTTGACCAGGATGATCCACATTCCACAAATCACTAAATATTTCATCCTTATTTGGATCATAAATATCTATAGAGACCTTTGGCTCACCGAAATTCTTCCTCATTTCCCAAAAACCTTTAATTTTGGTTGCAGTCCAATTATCATCTTTACATTGAAGCATTATTTTGTTTGAAATAGTTTTTGTAGATGGTTGAGCAGCTTGCTAGTAGAAATTGTAGGATGTCTTTTGCTGCACTTTTACTTTTTGCTTGTGCAATGCAATAATTTGTGATCACAGTTCCTGTATTGAAATATTATTTTCAGTGGCGTATTTCTCCATCTCTTTTTTGACCTTGTCCCAGGACTCCATGTTTTTAAATTTTTCTATCAATGGCATACTTTCATGTTGAAATTTGCTTGTGGAGCTCCCATTCATTCTAAGCTTTGATCCAATTATGTTTAGTGGATCATACTGCTAGTGACTGTCAATAGCAAAGCGAAAAATTGAAAAAAAATTCTCTGCCACTTTGAATCCTCTTTTCTCAAATGTGAACCCTCCTAATGAGAAAGTCAAGGAAGGAAATATCATTTTCTTTTGCTAACCATTAAAGAGTGCATCTGTGCTCTCCATCTTTTGAACATATTCCAATGCAAATACCCTCTCTGTAACATGTATTGGAAGTTTGTAGGGTTCTACCACTGAACCGTAAAACCTTAACATAGTGTAGTCTTCCATGAAGTACCAGTCAACCAATTGTATTTGACTTCCAAGTTGAATGCAATCTCTACAAGACACAGGCAATCTAGGCAATGAGTGCTTGTAATTTTATGATACATAGGTGCAAAAAAGAAGTCTACAAAATTGTTATAGTTCCTTTTGTTATCACTCATCCTTATCTGAGGTGTCCATTCATATAGTGCATTTTGGACCTAACTTTGAAGCTTGTTTGTCTGAAATATTGCATGATGCTTTGCTAAAAGAAGATATCACAAGTAGGTTGTGAACCTAAATGTCTTCTGTTAACCTCTTTTAATCATTAGCAATTATTCTTGCATGCAATGAATAGTGTGCTCAATAAAATTATATTTTTCTGGTTCTTTTTCACAATGAATATGAAAAATCATTTCAAGAATGTTGGCACCCACTTCTTTGTTACTATCCAATCCCAAACAAAATGCTAGCAAAGAAATACTATCCTGAACCTATTGCACAAAAATATTATAATCATAAGGAGGCTTATGATCTGGATCCAGACTAGAACTGCTTGTTATTCCTCTGATATATGAATCTTTCTTTTTTGCATCTAAATTTTCATAAGTCTCTACTAGCTTTCCCAGGTTAATATGCATTTTTTATTTTTGTGCTTCAAACCCTAGGTCCAATAGACTACCAAATTCAGTCTCTGTTATCGACAAAATTTCCTCCTGAGTATTTTTATTCACAATTACTTTTCCATTTTCATCATAATTTTGGGCGCAAAGCATGACAATTTCTAGACAAGGGAATACTTGAGGTAACGCCATGCGTGCTGACCCAACAACTCATGGTGCAATTTTATTTTTGTTTGCCTTTAAGGTGTTGTTAAATGGACAAAATTGTGAATCCTTTATTGGATCTTTACACTTATTTTCAAGTGCAAATCTAATTTCCATGGTTCCCTTATTTCCATGGATAATAGGATCAAAAATATCATGGAATTCATTAGTGAAACTTGGTGTTTTAACCAGTTTGTGAAAGTCTATTATCTATGTTTCCTTTCTTTTCCCTTTACTTGTACTCTTGGTATTTGTTTTTCCCATCATGGATAGTGGTATACTAGTGAAAGCTACAATTTATAGGTGTATTTTAAAATTCAACCCTAATTCTATGACTACAATCTAAACAGTAAACCTCTAGATTTGAAAAATTTAAAGGGAGGGACATGGGTGTTCAGGATTTTACCCAAAAATTCAATTTGTGCAGACTGTGAGTGAGCAGAGAGATGAGAGACTCTGTTGCATTCCTCAATCCTCAACCTAAAATTCATTACCTGTAACCCCTTTCTGAATTTCCAATACAGTATACTATAATAGTATTATGAACTAAAAATATAAAAACATAGGTTAAAATTGTACAATAGTGAATATTACTGAATCGTCAATCATGACTCATCACTCGTGTTAACTTTTATTGCTTCTCTAGATATCTAAGGTCACTAGGACATGTGTCACTTAATTGTTTGGTCTACGGTCAAATTGAGCTTATTACTTGTTAAATCTTAAGTTACTCTTTTACTCCAATTACGATTTTAGTTAAACTTAGCTTAGTGTACACATGTCATGATTGTGGAATAGGTTTGAAAAAATGAGGTTTCTTTTTCCTTTCGGCCCAAAATACACCGCATGTCATTGATCTGTGCTCATCCAACGGTCGCTAGTTTCTTTTAATATTCCTTTATCTTTCGGTATTTTGGTCATCTCTCGTCATCGAATGACACCAATTGAATGAGTGTACATGTGTCATTATTTTGGAATAGGATTGTAAAAATGGGATTTATTTTCCCTTTTAGCCCAAAATACAATGTACATCATTGATCTCTGCTCGTCCAACGATCAGTGGCAGTCACCATCATTTGTAATTGTGGTGGGTCCCATTTATTTACTTTGAAATATATCTATCAGATGACACTGATTATGTGAGTGGTCACATGTTGTCCGATTGAATGAGTGTACACATGTTGTGATTTTGGATTAGGATTGCAAAAATGAGATTTATTTTTCCTTTCGGCCTGAAATACATCATACATCCTAATTGTTGATCTCTTCTCATCCAACGGTCCCAAGCAGTCACTATCATGTGTGGCAGGTCCCATTTATTTACTTTGAATTATATTTATCGGATGACACTGATTATGTGAATGGTCACGTCACCATGTGTCATCTGATTGAATGAGTGTACAAGTGTCATGATTTTGCAATAAGATTACTGAAATGGGTTTTCTTTTCCCTTTCAGCCCGAAATACATTGTACATCATTGATCTCTTCTCATCCAATGGTCTCTAGAAATACAGTTACACGTAACACCATATGCCAAAAATTTATTAAATTTAAATAAGATTAAATATTGAAACTGTCTAATATAAAAATATCTAATTAAATTTAAAATATAGCAATCACAGATAACTATCTAATACTCTAATTATTTATTAATTTATTACTAACCATAATTTATAAAATGCTTTAAACTTTTACAATTCCACATTTGCAGTCACACACATGACACATAATGATAATTACATTTGTCATTGAAATGAAAAAATTAAGTTAGTACTCTTAAATAAATCACACACATACATTACACATTGTTACATTTTTTCGGTTCATAATACATATTATATGATATCACAGATTCACACATCGATTTGGCAATGTGAATGGGCATATAATTTATTATTTATATTATTTATCAAAAGTAAAGTCTAAGGTCTAAGGTCTTTAGATTTCTTCACAAAATTATAATTAAACAATATGAAGTCTTCAAATTTCTTTACAAAATTGAAATTAAACAATATTTATGCAAACAATCTATTATCTCACACACTGATACAAGCCTCGTTTCTAGAGGAAGATAGAAAAATTACAATAATTATTAAGAGTCGAACAACAAAATTTTATTAATTATTTCAAAAATTTACATCACTAATATTATAATATACTTTATAATTATAGAGTTTAACAGTTAACTTTAGACTATAGTCGCACCGTAAACACCTACAACAAAGGAAGTGTTTTTACCCAAAAAATGGGAAGTATCCAAATATTTATAAAATTTGTTGCCACAAGGGAAATGGTTAATCATATAAGAAAAAACAAAAAAACAAAATGAAATGCGGAAACCCATTTCAAGAACATAAGCACTAAGAGTCTTCATCTCCATCCCTATCTGAGAAGAATTGTCTGTTGAGGATAATCTCCCTAAATTCATCGAGCCATTTGTAGTCCGTACCCTCGAAGTCATCGAAGTGAAACCACTTCCACAAGAAGTCTCTCCCCAACCACGCCCACTTCTGATGCCTCTTCAGCTACCTTTCATTAAGGTTCAGTAGGAAGGGTTGTCTTTCCACATTCTTGCCTCGTTGGATAAGATTTTCAATTTCATCAGCCCAAGGGATACCCAACCCTGGTTCTTCAAAGACAATGACTTGGATGTCATCCACCATAAATTGATCTTTGAAAACATTCCGCAGTAGCATAAGCAGGTCTACCTTCTCTCCTTCAAGGTCAAGAAGACATGCCAGGAAGCGGGACGTAATGTCTGTGCTGACACAGTATCTCTTCTCATTGTGAATGAACTCATGGCTGAGCACCATCAACATAGAATTGTTAATGAAAGAGCCCACTTCCTTGCAAATGGAAATGAGTACTTCATCTAGTATCCTACCCCAAAAGGTCTTTTTCTCATCAGTGGATGTAGTTCTCAACCTAATTGGTGTGTCCATCTCTGCCTAAACTGAAAACCTAAATCTTCAAACTATACAAATAATTAAAATTCACGGGTTGAGGCTGAAAGGAAAAAGCAAATTGAAATTGAAAAAGAAGAAAGCAATAATGTCTATTAATAGCCCTATGAATCCATATCTTCCATATCATTAGGTAAATCATTCCCATTATTGCATGAATGCAGGAGTGTGGGAAATTACTAATATAGTCAGACCTCACTATACTAATAACTACAGTTTGTACTAGTACAATTTTGGAAACCGTGAGAATTTCCTGATGGCTAAATAATGTCACTTCCACTCTGACAAGACATTCATGTCGAGAAACTATTCCTGACAAAAAACTCTAGCCATTGATCTACATCAATCAATGGTCTTGAATAATATGTTTACAAATTAGGGTTCTAAATAAATAGGCTTAAGGTATGTGTTGATGATATCAATGCTCATAGTTGATAGTACAATGTACATACCATGTGCAGTTGCCAAATGTACATACCACTTGCAGCTGCCAGTGACAGTGGACAACTCTGCTACCAAAGAGGTGATATTAACTCGATGTGACTAGTAGTCCAGAAATTGTAATTATTAGATGTTTTATGTATTTCCATTTAGCATTTGCTAATTTTATATTTTAGTTTTACTTTAAATTTTAAAGAATAACTACTTTAAAATTTCACAATTCGGCAGTCGCACAGTCACACATGTTACATGATACATGCAAAAGTTAAGTTATATTACTATTAAATAAATAACATGTTGTCCTACATTAACAATTTAACATTTGTTTGGTTCATTTTCAATTTCACAAATTATAAAATCACATATGTCATGACTCACACATACATATTTTACAATTAAATCCATAAAAATAGATTGATCTAAAGTTGCAAACTTTTCATTAATATTTTCTATAAATTTACAATATTCAGAATTTTGAACTTGGAGACTTTCACTTGAAGTCCTTACAAAACTTCAAAGACAAAACCTACTATAGTGAAAATTTCAAAATTTTCAGGTAGAGGCCATAGGGACACAACACCAAGGATTTTCCCCTCCATCTAAGGAGAACTTTCTAGAGATGACAAGCTCTATGAATTCATACAACCATCCGTAGTCCACCAAGTCATCCAACATAAATTATTTGTGAAGAAAATCCCTACCAATCTGTGCCCATTTGCTATGGTGTGTCAACTGCTGAACCTCCAAGTTCAAAATAAAAGGTTGAATGGCCACATCTTTGTCTAACTCAAAAATCTTGCGTATATCACTTGCCCAAGGGATCCCCACCCCTAATTTTACTTAAACAGCAACCTCAACAATGTCATCCAGGAATTCATGTTTGAATAGCTTCCTTAACAGAAGGAGCATATCCACCTTCTCTCCCCTGAGGTCCAAAAGAGATGCCAAAAAATAGGATGTAATGTCCATGTTAACTCGGTAGCTATCGACATTTTCCAAAAGTTAATGGCCCAACACCATCCTCACAGCCTCATTTTTGAAGGCTCCAAACTCCTTACAAAGTGATTCAAGGGTTTGGTTTGAGATCGGGCCCAAAAAGGCCTTCTGTTCCTCCGTAGACGTGCTTCTCAAATGGATAGGAGTGTCCATCTTAAAAGAAAAACTACCACAATATCTGAAATTATACTAATACAACCTAAAAACCAAAACCAAAACTAGAGGCCATCTTTCAAGCACTAGCAAAGGCAGACCCAAACCAAAGGAGAATTGAAGAAGAAGGAAGCGTAGATCATCTATAAATAGCCCTTAATTATTTCTCTCACCTAATTAATTCATTTTTCCTTCAAAATTTTGTAAATCTTTCATATTAAAAGCACAGTCATTCATATTAAAAGCACGTGTGTGAAATTAGAAATAGCCAGATTTAGTTTCAGTGATAAAACATTTCTTTTATTAACGACAACTATGATACATTATCAACCGTCCACCTAAATAGATGTAAGACTTGATAAGTTGATATGTGTAAATAATGATTTCATTACGTGATGTTGCATTAATTAGATAATAGTTATGGTGCAGATTATTTAAACTTCAACCATTTATCTAGGATCATCAAACAGTCTCAAATAAGACATTTAACATTATAAAATGATGGATGTTACTGTTGGGTTGTGTGTAGATGTAAATTTTTGTGCTCATGGATACCAACATGTGTTTAATCTGCAAACAAGCTATATTAGTTGGCGTTGGCCCACATGACGCATTGACAAGTCCCATCTTTTGAAAATCACCATTAAAATATCTATTTTTCCCATACTTAATGATAGATTAGCCAAAAAAAAAAACATTTTTCAAAAGGCACATAAAATTCGCCAGCACAAATAATTTTTTTCCCTTCAACAAAAAATCATTCACCTCATATATTATAATGTATTTACTTCAAAAGAAAAAAATTCGCTTCACACAATATATATTTTCCCCACATTAATGTATTATTCACCAGGATTTTATGGAATTTTAATTGGGAAGGGAAAAAATTGCCTTCCCCTTTATATTATTTTCCTAATTTGGAAAAAAAATTCACCATCATCAACAAAAAATTCCCCTAAATTAATGTTCGATTCGCCAGGATTTGACACTTTTTCCTAGGAGGGGGTTTCTTAAAGTTATCCCTGCACTTAGTCATTCAGTATTTCCCGATTGATCAATATTGCCTGAGTGATCAGTGTGACCTGAGTGATCAACATATTGCCCGAGTATCAGTTTATCACCCGAGTAGACTTCTGGACCCGAGTGATAGTATTGAACTGACTTTGTATATATTGTTTGACATCATTAACATTCTAATGGAAGCCGACTTATGAAGTCATTTTTTTTGGATAAGATATATATGTAAGATGTTTTATTTATCCAAAATGTGTATGTGAACAAGTGTATATGCGAATATGAAGTGGCATATTGATTAGAAGATTGCAAAAGTATAAAAGTACAGTAGAGAGTCATCCATCACAGTCACATGATTAGTTATAAATCAAAGGATCTTATTCAACAAATCAGAGTTGCATAAGAAGATTATCTAATGGTTCATTCTAATAGGTGGATCAACAAAATCTTTTAACTAGGTGGACCTAACATTCCTTTGTAAATCTCCTAACAGAGTTGCATTACTTTATCGTATTGTATAAAATACTTTCACAACGTGAACCTAACAGTCCTTATTGCTCCTAATAGGGTAGGCCATCAGAAGTGGTCAATGTAAGCTCTAACGAGATAGATTTATATTGCAGTACTAAATCTTGTGGGTACCATTCCCACCCCAGTTTTACTTTCTATTTAGAAGGTTTCTAGGTAACCAGATACTGTTTCATCTGTTATGAATGATCATTTCTTTTCTATGCATGCATTCAAATTAGATAATCTAATTAAAGTTAAAGAAGAAAAACTTTTATCGGTTCTTGCTTCAACCCCCTTGACCCCCCTCTCTGTCACATTACATATAATATATTTCCAACAATTTGTATCAGAGCTAAAGGTTCACTCTATAGAAATTTAATGACTTGAAGATGTAAAACCCCAAAATTGGCATCTTGCAACCCTAACCAATTTTGTTGCATTTGTCATTCTTTTGGATCATCAAAATCCTATTTTAATAGGCAATTCTGAGTTTTGACTGACTCTACTCGACCTAAGTGTCAAATAGATAAAATCCTAAGTCTACATTAATCATACATTATATTTAATTCCTAAATATCTATTGGCTAAATAAACCCTATGATCAAATTAATTTAATTATAAAGTCCTAGCACTTTAATTAAATTAAATTCACCCCTTTTAGCTAAAACACATAAAAAGGAATTAGGTAATATTTAATTATTAAATAAATATCCTCATTTCACTAATTGAATTTAATTATTCAGATAATTGAGAAAAACCTATTTATGAGGCCATATTTATTTGTTTAATTAAATATTGTCTCAAAATCTTTCTTCTATTCAAAAATAGAATCTTTGAATTAATTGTGCTTTAAAGAGAAAGAAAACAATTAAAATAAAATAAAACAGTTAAATCAAAGAAAGAAAACAGTTAAAGCAAAGGGAAAATAATTTATTGTTTTCTTTTAAATAAAGCTTTCTAATTTAAACTAGCTTTTCTATCTGTTTTATTTCAAACAGGAAAGTTTCTATTCTGATCACCTCTGAGTCTATAAAATAACTCTCATTCCTCATTCAAAACCCCTGTAGAAAATATGTATTGTTAGAATACTAAATTGTTTATACATTTTTATCATCTCATTTCTAGTTAAAAGCTTTCATTTGTAATAGAATAATTTCAATTTCTAGAATAATTGCATTGAAATCATGTCTTAGATTAAGCTTGCATCTTTCAATTCTTAGAATAACCTTGCATTGCATTGCATTCATGGAGAAAAATCCTTCATTTTTAGATTGGTCTATGTTTGTGAGACTCTCATTCTGAGAGCTATTTCAAAATCCCCTTCTGGATAGAAGGCAACAGGTCAAATCATGCAAACAGGCAGGATGAATAATCTCAAATCCAGTCTTGTGTGTATCTAGTGAAGAAGGACTATGTTGAAGTGTATGGTGAGTTAACAAGGCCAAATTTACCACATACATTTCTAGCACCCACCGTGGGGCAGGTACAATCTGTTCTATCCTCATTTCATTTCACTTTTTTTTCATTTTTTGCATTATGTCCGTACTTCTATACTGCTTTGTTTTAATTTTGCACAAACTTTTGTAACATCTCGCGTGAACTTTCGAGTTCTTTGCGGGGCTCTCTACACTTATTCATGCAATCTAGGCTGAATCATCACGTAAAATTCAATACCAAAGCTTTCATTTCAAATTTTCTTGTCTTGGTTTCCTAACCATCTGCTATTTTCTGACATCTGTGTTTCTCGGATTTTATCTTTTGAAACAGCTTAACAGTGGTTTGTAGGACACTGAGATAAAGAAAAGAAATCATAAACTTCTAACGTGTTTATTGCAGGATGTTGAAATGAAGAAATTCATTACAAACTACTAATGGGTTTATTGTAGGATGTTTGTGGAAGACCTTGCATGTTTTCACAAATTCTTATGTTTGTTTTTAGTAGTTAAAACACACTTCTGTTGGTGCTTAAAATGAATCATTGTCTTGCATGATTGAAGTGTTTTCTAGATGGTAATCCAAAGAAATACATGAACGTATCCTCTCCCCTTGCCTTTATGGATCTTGGGTGTAAGATAAATTCATGTGATTCTTCTAGAGTGGCTACCTCTAGAGAGCTTTAGCAGAGCCGGTGAGAGTGGATACCCAACCGGTAACAGGCTAAAGCCAAGCCCTTCCAAACTGGTATATAAAAAAAGTTATTGTGATTAATGTCACAATAGACAGGTGTGAATTCTTTGTGGCAACCAAAATCTCCTCTAGTACCCTAGTGGTGCGTTAAAGTCCCGACATCATTAAGGTGAAAGCCTTGATTTGAAAGGATTGGGAGAGCACCCTTAATTGGAAAAATGACTTGATCACAACCACCTAAATGGATGTCCTTACTACAAACTGTTGTTCTAGATTTTCAAAACCCTCTATCTATTGGCACAGAAGGTCAAAGACTGACTAAGATGCCCCACACTTTTACAGCTTTTAGTAGAGACATCAACCCTTTGGGAAGAAATTCCTTTGGGGTTCAAAGCTTGGTGTGCCTAAGAAGTGAGTGCACATGTAAGGAGGAGCCCGTGCCTCCAAGCTTCTAAGTTGTCTGCTAAGAGTAGGCATAGCTAAACTTTAGTTTAAGTGGGGATTCAACAGATACTGTCTAGGTTATCCTAGGATTGTGATGTTTCTATTCTAGTACTGCAAACATTCTATTTAATGTGTTTTGCATGGGTGTATCATTTGAACAATCAAAACTATCGTCAAAACACACAAACTGTCAATCTTGAACATGTACAAAACAATCTGTAACTCAAACTATCTATCAGAAAATAGCATGATTTTATCTGGGGAAACGCAATTGGGCCTCAACTGTCTGATTCTGTAGATGTTCATTTGTCAAATTTTGCATAGTTTCTGTTAAAAATGGAAAAAGAAATATGTAAAAAATGAACAATACCAGAAAAGAATCTAAGCAAGTGACTGCATAAAGGAAATATTACCATAAACAAGAAGAGAGAAAGATCCAAGATTAAACACAAGAAGGCAAGATATTTGAAAGGGGAAAGCAAAGAAAACCCCTTGTGACATTATGAATGAGGCATGAAAAGCCTAAGAAGAGGAGAGAGAGAGAGAGAGAGAGAGAATTGCTCATACAATAATTGAGAAGAGGAAGAAACCTCATTAGTCTAAGGAG
>MU227000.1:387835-402365 GCA_018584345.1 Thuja plicata
TGGATTTTGGTCAGGTTCAAAACCCTTTTTTCCAAGAGGACCCAAATTCTGAGAACATTCAAACTTTTCATACTGAGTCTTTACACATTGAACACTTGCATTCTAACAAAATGACAGATCATAGTCAGCTGGGTGGACCCTGTTTCAACTAGACTGAAAACCCTCCTCTTCAAGAAGAGAAGGAGAAAACCCAAGGGGATATCTTAGACGCTCCCAATAATAAAAATTTCATGAGAATGATGGCGGTCATAATGAATGAAGAGAAGGAGAAATACCTTCTCGAATTAGCCACCAAGGGTGCCAAACTTCCCTCTGATAACAAGGTAGAGACACTTATTGAGAAAGAGGAAGAAAATGAAAACTCCTGCTTGCAAAAGCAAATGCAAGGCATGCAAGAAAAACTCCTTCAACTCATGAAGGAGAAAGACAAACCTACCACTCAATTCACATTGGACAACATTTGTCCATTCCCATTTGATAAGAGTCTATGCATGCCTCCTTTTCCCAAAAGAGTTGAACTTCTCAAATATGACAAATTCTTGGGTACATCTGAACCCAAGATCATTTGAGGGAGTTTGGTGCCCTCTCTATGGAATTTATACATGACACAACCTACCTGATGCATCTTTTCCCATGTAGTTTGGGAGGGTCATCTATGGAGTGGTTTTCTAGACTACCAACTGGCATCAAAACTTTTCATGAAATTGCTAATTTATTTCTACAACACTATTCTCACAACATCCAACATCCGGTTCATATCCGAGATCTTTGCAACTTGAAACAAAATCATGGAGAATATTTCTTGAAATTTCTACAAAGATGGAGACAACTTTATACACGATATTCTTGCAAGATACCTGAATCTGAAAAGTTGGACATCTTTCTTGACAATCTTCTCCCCAACTTTGGGTATCAAGTATAGCTACAAGGTCCTCTAACCTTTGATGACATGATTAAACAAGCTATGAGAATCGAGACATTTATGATCAAGAAAGGATAATTGACCTTACACAAGGAAAATAAACAAGGGTCTTCCTCCTCAAGCAAAGATAAATCCAAATTTCCCAACAAGAACCAAAATTTTGTGAATGATCGAGTTGTAGACAATGTGACTCCTAAGACTTCCAAAGCTGCCTTTAATCTCACTACCATGATTCAAATGGCTAAAGCCACTGAACAGGCTACGGCAGATTCCAAACTGAGTACTTCACAATTTTCTGGATGTAAACTTTGGGCTCCTAGACCCAAGCGTGAATTCACTCCTTTAGGAGAACATCTTGACACGGTTTACAAGACTCTCTTGGAAAACCATTTATGCACTCCACTAGATAATTCATGACCTTATGATCCGCAACCAAGACCCTCTTGGGGGAATGAATCCACTTATTGTGATTCTCATCAAAACAAAGGTCATAAAATGACTACATGTCTTAAATTGTGGCACAAAATCCAGGATCTCATTGATAGTGAGGTTATTGTTGTGGGAGGTCACAACAAGAATTTTGATCACCAAGCTTTCAAAGACCCATTTCCTCCTCATGGAAAAGGTGAATCATCTAAAGGAAAAAATATTGATGCCAAGGTCAACTATACATACACCAATAATGGCAATGTCATTAATATGGTTGAACCTGTTGATACTGAATACTATAATGTCATCATTCTCAAGGGAAGAAAAGATACTTCCAAATCCAAAACACCTTTTATTTTGTGAGGGTCTGCGCCTTAGTCTTCTGTACAAGAACAGTCTCAAGTCAGTGCTAACGTTGTTACTCGATCTCGCGCTAAGGTCATCCTCTAAGCCCCTGAGCCTTTTATGTCTACATCAACTCAACCTTCAAACAAAGCTAAGGTTGACTCTACCAATAAGAATCCAATATTGGGTTCCTCATCTAATATTTCCAATTACAGCATTCTTGATCAATTGCAACATACTAATGCTCATATCACTATTTTTGAGCTACTAAAAATCTCCCCTGCTCATAGGGAAATCCTGGACAAAGCCCTCACTGAGGCAAATGTCCCAAAAGATCTTGATCTCGACCAGTTTCAATCCATGGTAGGTCACTTGACCTCCTCCCATTATTTGTCTTTCTCTGAGGAAGACGACCATTCTTTGAGTCACCCACATAATAACCCTCTGCACATTGAATTCATGATAGGTCAAAATCATGTTTGTCATGTTCTCATAGATAACGATGTTGGCCTCAATATTTCCTCTGCTAGTTTCCTTACTGAGTTAGGCTATGATGATGACTGCATTGATGCTCACAAAAAGATTACTATTAAGGCCTATGATAGGGAAGAATGTAAATCCAAGGGGCTAGTTGTGTTGCCAATCAGAGTTGGCCCTGTTGAACAAGATGTTATCTATCAAGTGCTTGACATTCTTTTGGCATACAATATTCTATTAGGCAGGACATGGATCCATGAAATTCAATTTGTCCCTTCAACATACCATCAATGCATTAAGTTCCCATTCCAAGGATCTAAAGTGACTATACCAGCTAATACACACTATGATTGCAATGCCCTCACAAAATCTGTTGATATCTTTGTGCCTACCAATAGAGAATCTATTGAACTCCTTGAGACTAAATTAAAAGAAATGGAAAAGAGTTTGACACTCAAAGAAACTAACATGGGAGGATATTAGATTGAACCTATGCTATCTATCCCATCAATTGGGAGGTTATTAGATTGAACATAAGCACTAAGAGTCTTCATCTCCATCCCTGTCTGAGAAGAATTGTCTGTTGAGGATAATCTCCCTGAATTCATCAAGCCATTTGTAGTCTGTACCCTTGAATTCATTGAGGTGAAACCACTTCTATAGGAAGTCCCTCCCCAACCACGCCCAATTATAATTCCTCTTCAACTACCTTTCATTAAGGTTTAGTTGGAAGGGTTGTCTTTCCACATTCTTGCCTCGCTGGATAAGCTTTTCAATTTCATCAGCCCAAGGGATACCCAACCCTGGTTCTTTGAAGACAATGACTTGGATGTCATCCACCATAAATTGATCTTTGAAAAAATTTCACAGCAGCATAAGCAGATCTACCTTCTCTCCTTCGAGGTCAAGATGACATGCCAGGAAGTGGGACGTAATGTCTGTGCTAACGCAGTATCTATTCTCATTGTGAATGAACTCATGGCTGAGCACCATCAACACAAAATTGTTAATGAAAGAGCCCACTTCCTTCAAATGGAAGTAAGTATTTCATCTGGTATCCTACCCAAAAAGGTCTTTTTCTCATCAGTGGATGTAGTTCTCAACCTTATTGGGGTGTCCATCTCTGCCTAAACTAAAAACCTAAATCTTCAAACTACACAAATAATTAAAATTCAAGGGTCGAGGCTGAAAGGCAAAAGAAAATTGAAATTGACAAAGAAGCAAGCAATAATGTCTATTAATAGCCCTATGAATCCATATCTTCCATATCGTTAGGTAAATCATTCCCATAATTGGATGAATGCAGGAGTGTGGGAAATTACTAATATACTCAGACCTCACTATACTAATAATTACAGTTTGTACTAGTACAATTTTGGAAATAGTAAAAATTGCCTGATGGCTAAATAATGTCACTTCCACTCTGACAAGACATTCATTTTGAGAAACTATGCCTGAGAAAAAACTCTAGCCATTGATCTACATCAATCAACGGTCTTGAATAATATGTTTACAAATTAGGGTTCTGAATAAATAGGTTTAAGGTATGTGTTGATGATATCAATGCTCATAGTTGATAGTACAATGTACATACCACGTGCAGTTGCCAAATATACATACCACTTGCAGTTGCCAGTGACGGTGGACAACTCCGCTACCAAAGAGGTGATATTAACTCGATGTGACTAGTAGTCCAAAAATTGTAATTATTAGATGTTTTATGTATTGCCATTAAGCATTTTCTAATTTTAGATTTTAGTTTCACTTTAAATTTTAAAGAATAACTACTTTAAAATTTCACAATTTGGCAGTCACACATGTGACATGATACATGCAAAAGTTAAGTTATATTACTGTTAAATAAATAGCATGTTGTCATACATTAAAAATTTAACATTTGTTTGGTTCATTTTCAATTTCACAAATTATAAAATCACATATGTCACGACTCACACATACATATTTTACAATTAAATCCATAAAAACAAACTGATCTAAAGTTGCAAACTTTTCATTAATATTTTCTATAAATTTACAATATTCAGAATTTTGGACTTGGAGACTTTCACTTGAAGTCCTTACAATACTTTAAAGACAAAACCTACTATAGTGAAAATTTCAAAATTTTCAGGCAGAGGCCATAGGGACACAACACCAAGGATTTTCCCCTCCATCTAAGGAGAACTTTCTAGAGATGACAAGCTCTATGAATTCATACAACCATCCGTAGTCCACCAAGTCATCCAACATAAATCATTTGTGAAGAAAATCCCTACCAATCTGTGCCCATTTCCTATGGTGTGTCAACTGTTGAACATCCAAGTTCAAAATAAAAGGTTAAATGGCCACATCTTTGTCTGACTCAAAAATATTGCGTATATAACTTGCCCAAGGGATCCCCACCCCTAATTTTGCATAAATAGCAACCTCAACAACATCACCCAGGAATTCATGTTTCAATAGCTTCCTTAATAGAAGGAGCATATCCACCTTCTCTCCCCCAAGGTCCAAAAGAGATGCCAAAAAATAGGATGTAATGTCCATGTTAACTCGGTACCTATCGACATTTTCCAAAAATTAACGGCCCAACACCATCCTCACAGCCTCATTTTTTAAGGCTCCAAACTCCTTACAAACCGATTCAAGGGTTTGGTTTGAGATCGGGCCCAAAAAGGCCTTCTGTTCCTCCGTAAACGTGGTTATCAAATGGATAGGAGTGTTCGTCTTTAAAAAAAAACTACCACAATATCTGAAATTATACTAATACAACCTAAAAACCAAAACCAAAACTAGAGGCCATCTTTCAAGCACTAGCAAAGGCAGACCCAAACCAAAGGAGAATTGAAGAAGGAAGCGTATATCATCTATAAATAGCCCTTAATTATTTCTCTCACCTAATTAATTCATTTTTTCTTCAAAATTTTGTAAATCTTTCATATTAAAGGCACAGTCGTTCATATTAAAAGCACGAGTGTGTGAAATTAGAAATAGCCAGATTTAGTGTCAGTGATAAAACATTTATTTTATTAACGACAACTATGATACATTATCAACCGTCCACCTAAATAGATGTAAGACTTGATAAGTTGATATGTGTAAATAATGATGTCATTACGTGATGTTGCATTAATTAGATAATAGTTAGGGTGCAGATTAATTAAACTTCAGCCATTTATCTAAGATCATCAAACGGTCTCAAATAAGACATTTAACATTATAAAATGATGGATGTTACTGTTGGGTTGTGTGTAGATGTAAATTTTTGTGCTTATGGATACCAACATGTGTTTAATCTGCAAACAAGCTATATTAGTTGGCGTTGGCCCACATGACGCATTGACAAGTCCCATCTTTTGAAAATCACAAATAAAATATTTATTTTTCCCATACTTAATGATAGATTAGCCAAAAAAAAAATTATTTTTCTGAAGGCACATAAAATTCGCCAGCACAAATATTTTTTTTCCCTTCAACAAAAAATCATTCACCTCATATATTATAATGTATTTACCTCAAAAGAAAAAAATTCACCTCACACAATATATATTTTCCCCACATTAATGTATTATTCACCAGGATTTTATGGAATTTTAATTGGGAAGGGAAAAAATTACCTTCCCCTTTATATTATTTTCCTAATTTGGAAAAGAAAATCACCATCATCAAGAAAAAATTTCCCCTAAATTAATGTGTGATTTGCCAGCATTTTACACTTTTTCCTAGGAGGGGGTTTCTTAAAGTTATCCCTGCACTTAGTCATTTAGTATTGCCTGAGTGATCAGTATTGCCCGAGTGATCAGTGTGACCTGAGTGATCAACATATTGCCCGAGTATCTGTTTATCACCCGAGTAGACTTCTAGACCCGAGTGACAGTATTGAGCCGACTTTGTATATATTGTTTGACATCATTATGTCTAATGGAAGCCGACTTATGAAGTCATTTTTTTTGGATAAGATATATATGTAAGATGTTTTATTTATCCAAAATGTGTATGTGAACAAGTGTATATGCGAATATGAAGTGGCATATTGATTAGAAGATTGCAAAAGTATAAAAGTACAATAGAGAGTCATCCATCACAGTCACATGATTAGTTATAAATCAAAGGATCTTATTCAAAAAATCAAAGTTGAATAAGAAGATTATCTACTGGTTCATTCTAATAGGTGGATCAACAAAATCCTTTAACTAGGTGGACCTAACATTCCTTTGTAAATCTCCTAATGGAGTTGCATTACTTTATTGTATCGTATAAAATACTTTCACAAGGTGGACCTAACAGTCCTTATTGCTCCTAATAGGGTAGGCCATCAGAAGTGGTCAATGTAAGCTCTAACAGGCTAAATTTATATTGCAGTACTAAATCTTGTGGGTACCATTCCCACCCAATTTTTACTTTCTATTTGGAAAGTTTCTGTGTAACCAAATACTGTGTCATGTGTTATGAATAATCATTTCTTTTCTATGCATGCATTCAGATTAGATAATCTAATTAAAGTTAAAGAAGAAAAAAATTTATTGGTTCTTGATTCATCCCCCTTGCCCCCCCTCTCTATCACATTACATATAATATATTTCCAACAATTTGTATCAGAGCTAAAGGTTCACTCTATAGAAGTTTAACGACTTGAAGATGTAAAACCCCAAAATTGGCATCTTGCAACCCTAACCAATTTTGTTGCATTTGTCATTCTTTTGGATCATCAAAGTCATATTTTAATAGGAAATTCTGAGTTTTGACTGACTCTACTCGACCTAAGTGTCAAATAGAAAAAATCCTAAATCTGCATTAATCATACATTATATTTAATTCCTAAATATCTTTTGGCTAAATAAACCCTATGATCGAATTAATTTAATTATAAAGTCCTAGCACTTTAATTAAATTAAATTCACCCCTTTTAGATAAAATACATAAAAAGGAATTAGGTAATATTTAATTATTAAATAAATATCCTCATTTCAATAATTGAATTTAATTATTCAGATAATTGAGAAAAACCTATTTATGAGGCCATATTTATTTGTTTAATTAAATATTGTCTCAAAATCTTTCTTATGTTCAAAAATAGAATATTTGAATTAATTGTGCTTTAAAGAGAAAGAAAACAATTAAAATCAAATAAAATAGTTAAATCAAAGAAAGAAAACAGTTAAAGCAAAGGGAAAATAATTTATTGTTTTCTTTTAAATAAAGTTTTCTAATTTAAACTAGCTTTTCTAATTGTTTTATTTCAAACATGAAAGTTTCTATTCTGATCACCTCTAAGTCTATAAAATAACTCTCATTCCTCATTCAAAACCCCTGGAGAAAATATGTATTGTTAGAATACTAAATTGTTTCTACATTTTTATCATCCCATTTCTAGTTAAAAGATTTCATTTGCAATAGAATAATTTCAATTTCTAGAATAATTGCATTGAAATCATGTCTTAGATTAAGCTTGCTTCTTTCAATTCTTAGAATAACCTTTTATTGCATTGCACTCATGGAGAAAAATCCTTCATTCTTAGATTGGTCTATGGTTGTGAGACTCTCATTCTGAGAGCTATTTCAAAAACCCCTTCTGGATAGAAGGCAACAGGTTGACTCATGCAGACAGGAAAGATGAATAATCTCATATCCATTCTTGTGTGTATCTGGTGAAGAAGGACTATGTTGAAGTGTATGGTGAGTTAACAAGGCCAAATTTACCACATACATTTCTAGCACCCACCGTGGGGCAGGTACAATCTGTTTTGGCCTCATTTCATTTCACTTTTTTTTTCATTTTTTACATTATGTCCATACTTCTGTACTGCTTTGTTTTAATTTTGCACAAACTTTTGTAGCGTCTCGTGTGAACTTTCGAGTTCTTCACGGGGCTCTCTACACTTCTTCATGTGATCTAGGCTGAATCATCACACAAAATTCAATACCAAAGCTCTCATTTGAAATTTTCTTGTCTTGGTTTTCCAACCATCTGCTATTTTCTAACATCTGTGTTTCTCAGATTGTATCTTTTGAAACAGCTTAACAGTGGTTTGCAGGACGCTGAGATAAAGAAAAGAAATCATAAACTTCTAACGTGTTTATTACAGGATGCTGAAATTAAGAAACTCATTACAAAATATTAATGGGTTTATTGTAGGACATTTTTTGAAGACCTTTTATGTTTTCACAAATTCTTATTTCTATTTTTAGTAGTTAAAACACACTTCGGTTGATGCTTAAAATTAATCATTGTCTTGCATGATTGAAGTGTTTTTTATATTGTAATCCAAAGAACTACATGAACTTATCCTCTCCCCTTGCCTTTATGGATCTTGGGTGTAAGATAAATTCATGTGATTCTTCTAGAGTGGCTACCTCTAGAGAGCTTTAGCAGAGCCGGTGAGAGTGGATACCCAACCGGTAACGAGCTAAAGTCAAGCCCTTCTGAACTGGTATATAAAAAATGCTATTGTGATTAATGTCAAAATAGACAGATGTGATTTCTTTGTGGCAACCAAAATCTCCTCTAGTACCCTAGTGGTGCGTTAAATTCTCGACATCGTTAAGGTGAAAACCTTGCTTTGAAAGGATTGGGAGAGCCCCCTTAATTGGAAAAATGGCTTGATCACAACCACCTAAATGGATGTCCTTACTACAAACTATTGTTCTAGATTTCCAAAACCCTCTATCTATTGGAACAGAAGGTCAAAGACTGACTAAGATGCCCCACAGTTTTAGAGCTCTTAGTAGAGACATCAACCCTTTGGGAAGAAATTCCTTTGGGGTTCAAAGCTTGGTGTGCCTAAGAAGTGAGTGCACATGTAAGGAGGAGCCCGTGCCTCCAAGCTTCTAAGTTGTCTTCTAAGAGTAGGCGTAACTGAACTTTGGTTCAAGTGGGGATTCAACAGATACTATCCAGGTTATCCTAGGATTGTGATGTTTTTATTCTGGTACTGCAAACATTCTATTTAATGTGTTTTGCGTGGGTGTATCATTTGAACAATCAAAACTATTGTCAAAACACACAAACTGTCAATCTTGAACATGTCCAAAACAATCTGTAACTCAAACTATCTATCAGAAAATAGCATGATTTTATCTTGGGAAACGCAATCTGGCCTCAACTGTCTGATTCTGTAGATGTTCATTTGTCAAATTTTGCATAGTTTCATGTGACATTTTGCAAACTTCACATCACTATCTGAGAATCTTCTTGCAACAAGCTGCCAATCATCGTGTGATATTTCACAAACTTGCTGTCATTTTATGCACTTTTTCTTCACTAGTCTGGTATCATTCTTCACATGTGACTGTAAAGTTTAATGCGTGTCAGTGAGAATCTTCGCGCAAAAGTGCATTTCTTTCTGCGAGTTTGAAGCTTTTTTTCCAAAATAGCGAGCTAATTCCTGTTAGTCAAACATACTTCTGTCAAATCTGGTCTCTGGTCTGGTCTTATTTTTTTGCCCTCTATCTTCACACAATCTAAAACTTGGTTTCTTTGGTTGAGAACTATGTGATTCTTTCTTAAACTGGTCTCGTCTCATATCTTTTGGTCTATTTCTACTGTGTTTTCATTCCTTGTGTCACAATAGTCATCTCTTGGATATTCTAGCCTCATCTCCAATGATTTGCACCAGGGATACTTCACCTTCTGGCACTTTTTGTGCACTTACTTTGAGACAGTTTAAAGTTTGGTCCTAGTTCCCATCCCTTGTTCAATCTTTTTCTATGACTGTCACAACTCAAAGTGGCAAAACATTTCCTTCAATCAATCAAGATGAATCTGTGCTTTCCACACCATTGTTGGTTACATCTAGTGAGGAATCATCTCGATCTCCTTCTTCGGTACACTGACCTTACCTTAAACGGTCATTTCCAGTGGATTTTGGTCAGGTTCAAAACCCTTTTTTCCAAGAGGACCCAAATTCTGAGAACATTCAAACTTTTCATACTGAGTCTTTACACATTGAACACTTGCATTCTAACAAAATGACAGATCATAGTCAACTGGGTGGACCCTATTTCAACCAGACTAAAAACCCTCCTCTTCAAGAAGAGAATGAGATAACCCAAGGGGATATCTTAGACGCTCGCAATAATAAAAATTTCATGAGAATGATGGCGGTCATAATGAATGAAGAGAAGGAGAAATACCTTCTCAAATTAGCCACCAAGGGTGCCAAACTTCCCTCTAATTACAAGGTAGAGACACTTATTGAGAAAGAGGAAGAAAATGAAAACTCTTGCTTGCAAAAACAAATGCGAGGCATGCAAGAAAAACTTCATCAACTCATGAAGGAGAAAGACAAACTTGCCACTCAATTCACATTGGACAACATTTTTCCATTCCCATTTGATAAGAGTCTATGCATGCCTCCTTTTTCCCAAAAGAGTTAAACTTCTCAAATATGACAAATTCTTGGGTACATCTGACCCCCAAGATCATTTGAGGGAGTTTGGTGCCCTCTCTATGGAATTTATATATGACACAACCTACCTCATGCATCTTTCCCCGTGTAGTTTGGGAGGGTCATCTATGGAGTGGTTTTCTAGACTACCAACTGGCATCAAAAAAATTCATGAAATTGCCAATTTATTTCTACAACACTATTCTCACAACATCCAACATCTGGTACATATTCGAGATCTTTGCAACTTGAAACAAAATCATGGAGAATCTTTCTTGAAATTTCTCCAAAGATGGAGACAACTTTATATACGATATTCTTGCAAGATACCTGAATCTGAAAAGTTGGACATCTTTCTTGACAATCTTCTCCCCAACTTTGGGTATCAAGTATAGCTACAAGGTCCTCTAACCTTTGATGACATGATTAAACAAGCTGTGAGAATCGAGACATTTATGATCAAGAAAGGATAACTGACCTTACACAAGGAAAATAAACAAGGGTTTTCCTCCTCAAGCAAAGATAAATCCAAATTTCCCAACAAGAACCAAAATTTTGTGAATGATCGAGTTGTAGATAATGTGACTCCTAAGCCTTTCAAGTCTGCCTTTAATCTCACTACCACAATGCAAGTGGACAAAGCCACTGAACAAGCTATGGTAGATTCTAAACTAAGTACTTCACAATTTTCTGGATCTAAACCTTGGGCTCCTAGACCCAAGCGTGATTTCACTCCTTTAGGAGAACCTCTTGACACATTTTACAAGACTCTCTTGGACAACAATTTACACACTCCACTGGATAATTCACGACCTTATGATCTGCAACCAAGACCCTCTTGGTGGAATGAATCCACTTATTGTGATTTTCACCAAAACAAAGGTCATAAAATGACTACTTGTCTTAAATTGTGGTATAAAATCCAGGATCTCATCGATAGTGAGGTTATTGCTGTGGGAGTTCACAACAAGAATTTTGATCACCAAGCTTTCAAAGACCCATTTCCTCCTCATGGAAAAGGTGAATCATCTAAATGCAAAAATATTGATGCCAAGGTCAACTATACATACACCAATAATGACAATGTCATTAATATGGTTGAACCTGTTGATACTGAATACTGTAATGTCATCATTCTCAAGGGAAGGAAAGTTACTTCCAAATCTAAAACACCTTTCATTTTGTGAGGTTCTACACCTTAGTCTTCTAAACAAGAATAGTCTCAAGTCAGTGCTAACGTTATTACTCGATCTCGAGCTAAGGTCATCCTCAAAGCCCCTGAGCCTTTTATGTCTACATCAACTCAAGCGTCAGACAAAGCTAAGGTTGACTCTACCAATAAGAATCCAAAATTGGGTTCCTCATCTAATACTACCAATTACAGCATTCTTGATCAATTGCAACATACTAATGCTCAGATCACTATTTTTGAGCTACTAAAAATCTCCCCTTCTCACAGGGAAATCCTAGACAAAGCCCTCACTGAGGCAAATGTCCCAAAAGATCTTGATCTCAACTGATTTCAATCTATGGTAGGTCACTTGACCTCCTCCCATTATTTGTCTTTCTCTGAGGAAGATGACCATTCTTTGAGTCAGCCACATAATAACCCTCTGCACATTGAATTCATGATAGGTCAAAAGCATGTTTGTCATGTTCTCATAGATAACGGCGCTAGCCTCAATATTTCCTCTACTAGTTTCATTACTGAGTTAGGCTACGATGAAGACTGCATTGATGCTCGCAAAAATATTACTATTAAGGCCTATGATAAGGAAGAACGTAAATCCAAGGGGCTAGTTGTGTTGCCAATAAGAGTTGGCCCTATTGAACGAGATGTTATCTATCAAGTGCTTGACATTCTTTTGGCATACAATATTCTATTATGCAGGACATGGATCCATGAAATTCAAGTTTTCCCTTCAACATACCATCAATGCATTAAGTTCCCATTCCAAGGATCTGAAATGACTATACCAGCTAATACACACTATGATTGCAATGCCCTCACAAAATCTGTTGATATCTTTGTGCCTACCAATAGAGAATCTATTGAACTCCTTGAGACTAAATTAAAAGAAATGGAAAAGAGTTTGACACTCAAAGAAACTGACATGGGAGGATATTAGATTGAACCTATGCTATCTATTACATCTTTTCCTTTGTCTCCACATTCTTTTGGGAGACCTTCTAAGGGCACTAAACATTCTACAGTTCCTCCTCCAACAAAGTATGGTGGTACCTTTGTACAAGCCAGAGTACCATTAGAAGAAGAAGATAAACATATAGCTATCAAAGCTTGGATCTATAAAGGAGAAGACAATTCTCAACAAATTACTCCCCCTTATGACATAAAACCTGAGCAGTATGGCAAAGGTCTATCTATTATGCAATTTTTTTGCTACAAAGGAAATGGTCCTATAGGTGCAATAGCTACAAAAGGAACTGATCAGACAAGCAGTAGAGTCTATCTATTATGCAATGTTTCTACGACCAATAGCTACAAAAGGAACTGATCAGACAAGTAGTGTCACAAACAATAGTTCACCTTGTTGATACATTGTGTATCAAATAACCAGAAGGTTTTATCCTTCACCACTTGGACAGTGAGTCCTTGGACAGTGAGTCCACCACCCCTAATAGGGTTATTTTAAAAGACTCCTAACAGGGTCAGACCCTTAACCAGGTCACTATACTACTGCATTATAATGAACAACTCCTAACAGGGTTGAAAGAACTTTTAACAGGGATTACTATAAACAGTATAGTTCTTTGTGGGTACTAATTCCCATCAGATTTTTTACCATTTGGTTTCCCCATAACCAAATTGATGTGTTGTGTAATGATTTATCTGAATGTACATTTAATTTATATCAATCTAGATTAATAGGTACAAAGGATTTAAAGTTGCTGAAAACTGATTCACCCCCCCCCCCCTCTCAGTTATCCCTGNGCTGAAAACTGATTCCCCCCCCCCCCCCTCTCAGTTATCCCTGAAGTATTCTAACAATTGGTATCATAGCCAAGTGCCTTGGAGAGAAAGCATAATAGCTTAAGGTAGATTAGATGGCATACTTTAGAAAAGAGAGTCCTAAGTTTTATGGCGAGAACTATCTGGATTGGAAGAAAAAAATGATTACACATCTACAATGTGTTGGCTTTAAGATCTTTGAGATTGCTACACAAGAAGTTGATATTCCATCTTTAAAAGACCTTTCAAAGGATGATGCTACAAATAGATAGAAGGAGGTATTCACAGCAAATGCTATTGCCAAAGAAGCCCTTATTAGTGCCCTATCAGACAATGAATTTTCTGAGATCAAGAAAGTTGACCAAGCTTATACCATATGGAAGTATTTGGAAGATATGTTTAAAGGAGACATCCAAGCAAAGAATGCGCGCAGAAAGACATGGAAAAAGAAATATAATAGTCTTGAAATGTTACCTAAAGAAAACATTAGAGATTATAATTAGAGGATAAATGAAGCAGTATCTGGAATTAGAAACAGTGGAGGAGAAATTTCAGAAGAAGACATAATGGACAAGTTAATGACTACATTGATAGCAGACTATGAAAGAAAAATCAACATTTTAGATGAGACCATGTAGTTTTCTAAAGACTTCAAGAGAGATACTTTGATCAGAAAAATCTCTGCATTTGAGATATCAATATTGAAGACTAAATCTAAGAATGAAACAACCTTCAAAGCTTCAATCCACGGTAAGAAATCCTCACACATCTCTAGTCTTAATGAGAATGAAGAAACTAATGAAGAGCTAGAAGAGATAATTGCCATAATTTCTAAGAGAGAAAAGAAAGGAAAAGGAAAGTATGAAGGATAGTTCCCATTCAAGTGTTTTTCATGCAATAAGATTGGTCACTTTGCATCTAAATGTCCCACAAGAGTCAAGAAGTTCAGATCTGATTACAAACCTAAATATAGGAAGGAATGTTACCATGCTGAAGAAGGTG
>MU227000.1:404946-427632 GCA_018584345.1 Thuja plicata
GGAAGTAAACTTTCAAAAGATGATGACTCCATAGCAGTTGATAAAACATTATACAAATCTATGATTGGAAAGCTTATTTATCTAACTCAATCAAGACCTGACATATCTAATGCAGTTGGCATTGTTGAAAGATTTGCATCTGAACCAAAGCATAATCACCTAATCGCAATCAAGAGGATATTTAGATATCTTAAGGGAACTATAGACTATGGTTTACGGTATCCTAAATCAGAGAATACACAACTTCATGTGTATACTGATGCAGATTGGGCAGGTTGTATTGATGACAGGAAGAGAACTTCAGGAGGAGTAGTATTTCTTGGAGAAAGGTTGTTATCTTGGACAAGCAAGAAGCAAAACTTTATTTCTCAGTCAACGACAGAGGCAGAATATGTTGCAGCAGCGCTAAATTGTACAACAATTGTTTGGATCAAGTAGATGGTTAAAGACTTTGGTATTCAAGTTGATTATCCTATTGTTATTCATTGTGATAACACCAATACTGTTAACATGTCTAAGAACCCTGTGATGCATGCAAAGACAAAACACATAGAGATCAAGTACCATTTTCTGAGAGAAAAAGTTGCAGACAAGGAAGTGAAATTGGACTCAATGATTTTTTTAGTGGCTAATATTCGCCAATTGGCTAATTTTGGAAATTTGAGAATCCAAATTTTTCTATTAATTCAAGATTTAAGACGACCTAAATCGCCAAACTTTTACAAAATTTTATTTTAGAAATATTTAAATCGCCAAATCATTTATTTTATTAAAAATTTGAACTCAACTATTCGCCTAATATTTGATAGATGGCTAGATTCAATTCGCCTAACTTTTATCAGTTATTATAGAAAGCAAAATTAATTCACCAATAATATATCATAACTGTTAGTTATAGTAGGGTTGTGTCACCAATATTAGTTGTCATTATTGATTTAAAATATAATCTAGTGATCTTCATTATATTTCATGAGGCAAAAATGTAACTATCGTATTTGTAACGCTTATTGGGGCTAAGATTTCCTTTGGATTGTTGATAAATCAATGACACTGAAGAAATTTAGGGTCCTATTATAATAATAAAAATAATGATACATTTATCTCACACAATACAATGAGGATTATTTGATTATATTTTAAATAAATGGTAGCAACTAGATACTATAGAGTTCCCTTAAACCCATCAAATATATTCATAGTTAGCCTAATAATTTTGTATAAGAACTCTTTTTTCTTTAAATATAATTATTTTCCATGGTCATTAATGAAATTTTAGTTATTGCTTGAGATTCGCGAATATTTTCTACAAAAAATTTGTGATTAACAAATATTCGCCAATACAAATAATTTGTTTTCCCAAAAAATTGAGAGATTCGCCAATAGGAATTAATTTTTTTAAAAATAATATGAAAGATTCGCCAGGATATTATATATTTTTCTAGAGGGGGGTTTCTTAAATTTATCCCTAATTGGACTATGTAAGCACAAAAGATCAATTAGTAGACATTTTCACGAAGCCTTTAGCAAAGGATACTTTTGATTATCTAAGGGAGAAGTTGGGAGTCATTCCCTCTCCTAAGTCTGATTAAAGAAAGTAGCAAGTACATTAGTCCTATGTGATTGATGAATGGTTGAATAATCTACTTCTGGAGTAGTACCTATGCATAATGGTTTATGGCACCCTTTTCCATTGATGTCAATGGGGGAGTATGTACTAAAAAAAGGGAACACAAATAAAGAGCTAAACAATGAACATATACAAGGAGCTTATACTCTGGGGGAGTATACATATAAAACACAGTCTATGTAACTGCAGCAGTGTAGATGAATCTTTGATGAGGATATTGAGAAGATTGTGAAATAAAGAAGACACCATGAATAGAAGTTGGTTTTATCATATGTTTCCATCAATTCCAAAGGGGGAGATTGTTGGAGATTTGATTCTGAATAGTTGATTGATTGTATGTTTGTCATTCATGACAACATATAATACACAGCAGTACTTCTGTATGTAATTATCCATATGATGACATAAAGACTTGCATGGATATATACATGTTGTTGACATGTTTATTATGCTATTTTCATACACGCAAACCTAGATATGAAGTTTCAGTAAAGATATGTAATTCTGTTATTTGGCGGTTACAGTTCTAGAGGAATAACGGTTTAAGGCCGATGTATGTAATGTGTTTATTGAGTTGTGCCTATCTTTAGGATATGCGTATGTATATTCATGATTAGTTATGATTTGGTGATATTAATCCAAAGGCGCCAAACGTGTTTCAAGAAGATTGCAAAGTTATGGTTAAATTGGTGAAGCTGACTTAGTGAAGCGACACGTCTATTCAGTTTATACTTGCGCGGTTGTAATTATGCTTGTGAACTTAATAGAGCCAACAAGGATGTTATGAAGAGTTGTCTAACAGGTCCCATGATCTCATACTTGGTGTATGTACTTATAGAAGGTCATTTGAGAAGAGAAGAGTTGCGAAAGCCAGAGATAAGAAAAGAAGAGCAGAGTGTTAAAGTAGCAGAGCTATATTTATCATATGTTGATAATATAGATATTTAAGTAGAAGCTTTCAGAACATAGAGAATATTTTTTTAGTGCTTTACAAGAGGTTAAAGCATCAGCACACAAAAAGAACTGATCAGACAAGCAGTGTCACAAATAGCAGTTCACCTTGTTGATACAGTGTGTATCAAATAACCAGAAGGTTGTAGCCTTCACCACTTGGACAGTGAGTCCACCACCCCTAACAGGGTTATTGTAAAAGACTCCTAATAGGGTCAGACCCTTAACCAGGTCATATACTACTGCATTGTAATGGACAACTCCTAACAAGGTTGAAAGATCTTTTAATAGGGATTACTATAAACAGTATAGTTCTTTGTGGGTACTAATTCCCACCGGGGTTTTTACCATTTGGTTTCCCCGTAAGCAAATTGATGTGTTGTGTAATGAGTTATCTAAATGTACATTTAATTTATATCAATCTAGATTAATAGGTACAAAAGATTTAAAGTTGCTGATAAATGATTCACCCCCCCCCCTCAGTTATCCCTGAAGTATTCTAACAGGTAGAACTCATCCCAACTAGGGACAAAGGGTTGATTTCACTCACATTCTTGACATGATGCCTAATAATGAAAGAAAATCTCATGAATATGAGTTTGACAACTTGTCTTATGCCACCTCTGATAGAGATACAAATATAGTTCACACATATGAAAACCTTCTCGAAGTAGGTGAAGGGTCTAGTGTAAGGTCAAACTAGTTTTACTCCATAGATGTTAATGTGTCATCTACTACAGTTGCTAGGAATCAAAGGAATTCGACTATACCTCTGGATGAGATTGCTTTAGGTCTTGAATTTCTTGTCCATGATTTTGATGATTATATCGTGAACGCACTTGAACCTGTCACTTCTCTTTCACTTTTCCATCCTGAGCTTATAGACTGGAACTCTACATCCCCATCTAATGAAGTCCTTATGTTCTAGAATGATTACGCTCTTGCCTGTTACCTACACACTGTCAAACCTATAACGTCCTCCACTAGAGAAGAAAGTGTCAACATGACTGAGGATGACATCAAGTATCTTAGTCACAAAATCAAAAGAAGAAAAAATAGGTGCTCTGATGGTGAAAACCACATCATGGCAGTATTAGAGCTTAAAAAAGTCAAAATAAAAGACGTATCCAAGGGTGAAAACCTCTCCGAGGCACCCGAGGATGAGATACTTGATGTGCTTCTGAGTCATTTTCAGGAATGATAATCTATGCTTATTGAACCAACTCAACCTATCAACTTGGGTATAGAAGTTGAACCTCAGATCATTCACTTGGCACAATCACTATTAGAGGAAGAAAGAGAGGAATTCACTACATTTTTTTGGCATAAAAAGATAAAATTTACAAGGAAATATTTAGACATGTCAGGATTAGACCCTAATCTAATCATGCATCATTTTTCTATTGCACCAGGTGTCAAGCCTATTAATCAAAAGCTTCAAAAAATGCATCCACATGTGGCTCTACTTGTCAAAGCTGAATTGGAGAAACTTCTTAAGGCAGTATTTATTAGAGTAAATGATTATACAGAATGGATCTCTAACATTATTCTAGTATAAAAACATGATAAATCTATCTGAGTCTGCACATACTTTAGAGACTTGAATCTGGCATGTCCTAACGATGACTTTCCATTGCCCAATATTGATATGATTGTAGATATGAAAGTAGGGTATGAAATGTATTCACTAATGGATGGTTTCTCTGGCTACAATCAAATAAAAATCACGTCGGAGGACCAAGATAAAATTGCTCTCACATGTGCATGGGGCACCTTCTGTTGGAATTTCATGCCCTTTAGACTCAAAAATGCTGGTGCTACATATCAGAGAGTGGTCACCACCATATTTCATAACATGATGCACAAAACAATGGAGGATTATGCTGATGACACCCTGGCTAAGAGAATGCACCAAAAGAAACATCTCGCAGATCTAGGTCCTATACTAGATCGTATGGAATAGTTCAGTCTAAGGCTCAATCCTAAGAAATGTGTATTTGGCGTCACATTTGGAAAATTGCTTGGTTATATCATCTCTTCCAAAGGCATCGAAGTGGATCCCGCAAAAGTACAAGCTATCATGGAAATTCCACCACCAAAGAATATCACACAAATGAGAAGACTTCAAGGTCAACTGTAGTCTATCTGACATTTTATCTCACAACTAGCGAACAAGTCACAACCATTCACCAAGACTTTACACAAGGGTGTGGCTTATCAATGGAACAAAGAATGTGATGAAGGGTTCACTCAAATCAAATAGTATATTGCGAGCCCGCCAATCTTGATGCCTCCTATTCATGGGAAGCCACTTATACTTTACATCTCTGCTACAGATACATCATTGGGTATCCTATTGGCTTAAGAAGATCAGCACAACAAAGAAAGGGCTATCTATTACATTAGTAGAACTCTGGTCTCATATGAAATAAGATATTCTGCTATAGAGAAGGCTTGCCTTGCAAGTGGTATTTGCTTCACAAAAACTACGAAACTATATGCTGGCTCATACTACATGTCTAATTGCTAAAAGTGATCCTCTAAAATATTTGCTCAGTAAAGCTACCCTCACAGGTAGACTGGCTAAATGGTTCATGCTTCTCAGTGAATTTGATATTGAATATGTGGAAAGAAAATCCATTAAGGGACAGGCAATTGCAGATCAATTAGCAGAAGCACCTCTAGTAAATCATCAACCATTGCACATTGAATTCCCACATGAGTCCATATTACTTCTCACACATCGATCATGGACTATGTTTTTTGATGGTTCATTTACCCAATACGGGTCAGGTGCTAGGATACTATTCATTACACCTCAAAGGTACTCTTTACCAAAAGCATATAATATGTTATTTCCTTGTACAAACAACATTTCTGAGTATGAAGCCTTAATCAATGGTATGAAGAATGCCCTTGAGTGGTGAGTAGATGAACTCAATGTCCTTGGAGATTCACAGTTAGTCATCAACCAAGTAAATGATATCTATCAGACAAAGGATGACAAGCTAGTGCCTTATAAATGGTTGGTTGATGACCTCAAAATGTATTTTACCCACATCACATTTCAACAAGTTCCAAGGGTAGATAATAAAGTAGCAGATGCCATGGTTACTCTTGCCTCCATGCTACAGATGCCAGAAAATGATTTTCGACATGAATTCCTAGTGGAGACGTTACGCTACCCAGCCTATGATTCCCCTGATTCCCAGATGATTTGTTCTGTCATTGGAAATGACTCATCTTTCTACCATCATATATTTTCCTACCTTCGTGACCAGATTGTTTTGGATACTTACACCCGGAATGAGAAATGTCACTTAATCTGCAATGCTTCACAATTTTTCATCATAGCTAATGACTTGTATAGGCGCGGTCTAGATGGTACCCTCCTTAGGTGTTTAGAACCCAATGAGTCCAAACATGCATTAGTAGAGGTGCATGAAGGCATATGTGAGTCTCAATCTAATGGCCTGACATTGACCCGTAAACTTATTAGAGCTAGTTACTATTGGCCAGATATGGAAAAAGAAGCTACACAATTTTCTAAGTCTTAAAAACAATGTCAACTACATGGTAATCTGATTCATGCTCCAGCCATGGAGCTTATTCCCTTCATTACTTTCTGGCCATTTCAACAATGGGCCTTTGACTTGGTGGGTCAGATTTATCCCTCATCCTCAAATGGACATAAGTTCATAATCACAGCTACAGACTATTTTACCAAGTGGGTGGAGGCAGTCCCTCTCACCATTGCCAATGGCAAATTAGTAGCTATGTTCATTCTCAACTACATCATCTATAGGCATGGTGTACCCTTAGCAATAATCACTGATAATGGGGGGCAATTCAAAAATAAGGATTTGATAGAGCTATGCTCTAAGTTCAAAATTACTCAACATTGGTCTTCCATCTATTATCCTCAGGGTAATGGACAGGCGGAAGCATCCAACAAGACAATCCATAAAATCCTGCACCGCACAATGGAAAAATTTGGACGAGTTTGGCATCTCTGGATCAATCCAACTCTCTGGGCATATAGGACAAGCATAAGAACACCAATAGGGGCTACGCCCTATGCCTTGGTTTATGGAGCAGATGTTGTGTTACCAATTGAGGTTGAGATTCCTTCTCTGCGAGTCTCCCTGAAAGGCCTCATTACTGATGAAGATAATAGAATATCTCGGCTACAAGAGCTAGGACTACTTGATGAACATTGACAAGTGGCATTCAAGCACCTTAGAGCATACTAGAAAATGATGTCCAAGAGCTATAACAAGAAGGCTAGACCAAGGGATTTCCAAGCAGGTGACCTCATTCTGAGGGAGAACCCTAAAAATCAACAACATTGGATCTAGAAAGGCAAATTTGAACCAAACTGGCTTGGTCTGTATATTGTCACTGCAGTGTTTGGGTCTGGCACCTATCAACTTTCTACTACTGAAGGAGAACAACTCAAAGATCCCATCAATGCTCTTCATCTAAAATGGTTCTACAGCTGAGACATCTTCTGTGTGCTCATGTATATAGTAAAGTCTTAAAAAAATTCTAAAAATCTGAAAAAGTCCTGAAAAAATGATCATCTTAGTGAAAACCTAGCAATAGGCACTTTGATGTATCTCCAAAAAAATTATACATTCCAAAAATACAAGAAAAAAATTAAAAATTGAAAAATACAAAAAAAAGGAGGAAAAGAAAAAAAGGTTCCATTGATGAAAACCTGGCAAACAGGCGTCATGGTAGCAAAAAAAGAATTTTTGCCAAGAAGGTGAAAACCTACTAAACAGGCGCCTCTTGTTCCACAATGCTATATCTATTGCAGCACCACTTGGCTTTAGGCAGTTTCTTTCACATTTTCTTGCATTCGCTTTTCACATGCTTTTAGTTCCCATCAAGTGACCAACTTACATGGATTGAAACTGGTCATACTCTTGGGGAAACCTTCCTAGTATAGGGGGCATTGTCCTATTATCTTTTGGGATCTACTTTGCGATAGTCACTAGTGGTTCTCACTATGTCTGCCTACTGTCTCTTAGCTTATACTGAGTTATCTCTTCTTGAGAATCTCCCTAACATCAGTTACCAGTGGTTCTCACTGCGTCTACCTACTGATGTCTAGCTAGTCCTATGATCTCTTCACTTGAGCATCTCTCTCGCATCAGTCACCAGTGGTTCTCACTACATCTTCCTATTGTCGTTGTTCTATTGAGATTGCTCACATTCGTTACAGTTGGAGTTATACTCAAACACTCTATCTATCAATACTTGGTCTTGACAATTCTTTTCTTTAGTTTGTACATAGTTTTCAGTCACTTTTGTGACACTTTGGTTCCTTTGCGAACCCTCCTGACTTGACTTTAATTCAGTTCCATATGCCTAGGGGCAACCACATCTAGTTTGTCCTCACAACATACATCTATTCATTCATCATTACTTGGGGGCATGGGTCCCCCATTTGATCACATCTTTGGTTTACACCTGAGTCAGTAATCTTGTCACTTCTCAAGGACAACTCGCTACTGACACAAACTGGTGTTTTTCAACACCACCATAAATAGTATTTTTTAACACTATCTTTGGACACATCTGTGTTTTTCAACACACATCAGATATCTCAAACGTAAACATCCATCGATAATAATCAAACACAATGCACTCATAAACACAATGGTGTTTTTCAACACCTCATACACATACACATTCAAAAACTTTGAAACTGGCTGAGCTATGCTTGAATCTTTCTTTGTATGCTATCTATTCTTATGGATTTCATTGATATTTCCTTTGTCTACTACTTTTTGGTGTAGTCCCAATGATCTGGAAACATCAAATAAATAAGGTGTATGTGTCAAGAGCTCCTGCACTAAGGTGGAAAAGCCTCACATCCCTCAATCTTGTTTATTTGTACGCCATGGTGAGGTTGGTACTATGTCCTTTCCTGTTGTTGCTCTATTTGTTATTTCTCTGTTTGTTTACGCATGATCACACTCATGGTTATCTTGGCTTTGAATGCTTCGATAATGGTGTATTCTTGCAAACAATGTTCAGGTCATCTTGGCTTTTGTGCCCTGGTGCTTATGTTCATTTCCTACATTTTATCCGATGAAAGGTCATATTCATATCTTTATGGCTGCATTGTGGCACCAGTAAGGTTTGTATTGACTTTGATGTTCTAAAAAATGCTCAATGATGATGATTTTACTATGGGTTTCACAACCATGTCCTATAATTGCCCTTTCATATTGCATCTAGCATAGGATTGCATTTTCATTCTAGACTTTCATTGTGGTAGCAATTTGATGTTCTCTTCATTACATTCTCATGGGTTCATACATTGGAGAGTTCTTCTTCACTGTCCTAGTTTCATCACGACTTCACAGGTGTTCGATCCTTGCTCTTGATTCTTCACATGTTCTTTTGGTTAGCATTCATCATCCTGCATGAGATGTTAGTACCATACACATTACATATTCACAACTCATTATCATCTACACATTGCATTAACATATTCTCATTCATAAGTGCATTCACATCCATCATTTGCATACATATTTACATCTACATACATGTGCATTTCATACATTCACATATATTCCAAACATGTTCATACATTTGCATACATTCTAAATCATCTACACATCTAAGCATATAGGAATCATCTCATAAAATACAACATGACACATGTGATGATACAAAAAGATGATCTCATATATATATATATATATATCCAATGTGTTGATACAAATACAAAATGGTGCTACTCGAGCACAGTCTATCTCAAAATGGTGGTACAATACATGGATGCCAATGCATCAGATACATCCTATGATCTCATCTATCTATCTATAAAAACTAACTCTGGCCTTCTCCCTCATCACCTAGAGGATGTGGAGGTGGAGGCCTATTTGGTGGAGGTGGTTCCTGTGCACCCTTCGATCCTCTGGCATATATCAAGAATCTAGAAACCTATGATGCCTCACCAGTCACCACCCCTATATATGATGCATAGTAATACACTGCTTGGGCAGTCTGATGTTGGATCTCCTCCTGCATTGCCCATAGCTGCTCCTAGAGATCCTGTACCTCCCGATCTCTATCTAAGATTCATGCATCTCACATAGCTACCTATACTGTCAAGTCACCAACCTGTTCAGTTAGCAATCTGACCCTCTCTCTGGCTCTACGCAGGGCCTCATGCGCCTGTGGCGGTGCGTCACCCTATCCTGGCTCCTATATAGCCTGGTCCTCATGCATAGGGTCCTCCAATGGGACCTCCTACTACTCTACCTGATCTTGTATATCCTCAAGATGCGTAGTCATCCTCCTCTGACTCTGCTTCCCGCTGCCACTGGCACTGAGATCTATCGTCATCTCACGCACTGGTATGTCCACCTGTACTATACGTAGACGCAGCGCTAGCTATGGTCTCTACTATGGTGGGGGCATCAGCACCTGCTACTATACTACCTATGGTGGGGACATCAACACCTTCTACTGGGCCACCTATGGGGGTACTACCTACCCTTGACCTGCCATCCCAATTAGATCTGTAAATCTCAGGAACGGATGTGTAACAAAGTTCTCCCAATACTCTATGGTCATGCTGCCATCTGCTACATCTCTCAAGTATTCCCACTATACCAGGGCCAAGGATCATATATCAATCATCGTCTGACCCTAGTTTAGCTTTGTCAGCCAGCCCCTTCTCACCTCATCTATGAATCGAGCATATGCAATATACTCCTATGAGATATCCTGAGGATGACCAAACTATCACCATACCCACTTCTACGGGAATCTCTCTATCACTTTAATGGCTTGGCCAATCATAGCACATGAACAAAATATATAACTGAACTACTCTGCAGCATCATCCCATACCTCTGTCAGTCTCCATGGCCTCCAGACTACTGCTGCTAGGTCATCGAGCTGGGCCCACCACTGATCTATCTTACCTAGCATTGGCTGAGTAATCATGCCCTTGTATCTGCAAATGTATGGATCTAAAGGCTACCTCAGATCCTCACATATCGGCCTAGTCACGAGTAGGTTCTCCCATGTCCATACCTGTAGTACAAATACTTCGGCTGCCATACTCTTCGCCTCCCGATAGACAATCTCATGCATCTCGTGATGCATGTGGGCCAACATACACTGACCTCATCCATAATGTCTCGGTCGTGCTAGCATCTATTGTAGCATCCTACCCCATCCACACTCCAGACCGTGTTGTCCATGATAAAGCATCAGGTAACAACCTAGGAAGCATGCTAATACCACTGGTAATCTGTGTGTGTGTCCATACACACTGATAAGATCCTCCCATGTGATAGCCCTCCCCATGACCAGGTCAACCTATAATATCTCTCTCAGGGCCAATGTCCCTAACCTGGGCTGCACCTCATACTCCACCCTAGCTCTATGAAATGGAATCCTCAATATCTAATAAATATCCTTGGGGGTCACGGTCATCTCACCCTGTGGCAGATAGAAAGTGTTCATTTCTGAATGGAAATGCTCAACCAGTGCTCCTAGTAAACTGTTATTTACCCAAATCTTGGGTACATCACATAGAGAGGTCAGGCCCAAAGTACCCAGATGCGTTGTCTCTGCATCATCTAGCTATGCCACTAATCTGCTGATGGCTGGGTGGTGTGATCTAAAGGCAATATCTGGAAAGTCAACCTGCAAGACATGCAAACAATAGTGCACTATCACTAATTTGAGATAATCAAAGCATAACGAGACAATAAAGCATTAAAGATATCCTACAGACAGGAACAACACTGACACAAATGCTATTGGACGTGACGCAAACTAATTTCACATTCTAATTGCTCACTTTTCTCCATGTGAAGAAGCAGATTTTGTGCAACAAAGTACTCTTTCACGTGAAGAAGTTTTTTCGGTCGCGCTATATTTGATGTTCGCACAAACTTTTATGACACACTGCGCAAGAAAACACCCTATGGAAGGGTTTCTCGCACAAACATGGGTACTCTCCCACGCGAGATTTCCCACCGCACGGTGTGGGAAGGCCCTTTCTCGCGCGAGATTTCCCAGCGAGCCATGTGAAGAAACTACTTCTTCACGCAAAATCCCTTGGACCATTTTCTAAAATGCGATTAAACTTTCAAAATTTGACAAAAATTAACAAAATTTGACATGTTGGAAGGGTTCATCGACCACTTACAAGAGGTCCATATGCTGTCGGCCGACTGTGCCTCCTAGATCACTTGAATCGATGCATGTTGTAGGGGACCACCATTTTCGCTCAAATCTCAATTTGCAAAAGTCAAAAAGGTTGAAATGATTTGAAAATTACCTTTTCATCCTTATATAGGTTTTGACCTAATTTTTCAAAGTACTCCATTTTACGCGAAAACTTCACCATTACCTAATTTTTCAAAGTACTTCATTTTGCGCAAAAACTTCACCATTACCTAATTTGACCGCTCTGAATCCATTTTCATGATCGAAATCAAAATCAAAATTTGACACTTCTATATAGCTCAAAATCACATTTTAAAATTTTTGGGACCAACACGATCGGACGCTTGTGCAGTCAACTTTTTGACGTCGCTTTCTTGTCAGAATCATATCTTATCATCATTTTCTCAAAATCTTTGACTTTTTTCTCAAAAGTCAATTTTGGTCAGCTCTGGTCAACTCTGGTCAACCCTAGTTAAACTTGGTCAACTGGACCTCGCAATCGCTCGAAATTGATTCTAAATTTTTTGAATTCTTTCATGATTTGTTCTGAGTTCTTCTTGATCTATCTATCTACAATTTTTTTCTCTCCATCATCACTATATTTCTCTCCCGAGGGGACAGGATGATTACATCATTGAATCTATTTTTCAATCAATCTAATCTGATTATTCAAAAGTCCTCATTGCTAAGGGAATCTCATCACTTGGGGCATGTTCAGTTTTTCATACCTCACAGTCAAAACTGGATACTCCACAATCAATAGGGGCATCTTTGTTCCCTACATCTCGTCATCTTTTAAGTTTCTAAGAAATCTAACTCAGATCCTTGAGGATCAAGCTTCGTTCCGGAGATGATTCACGAAAACTCATCTATTAGGAATTGGGGCATTCTAACTCTTACTCCTGGAAATCAATCCCCATTCTAGAGATGATTCTAAATCTCTATTTGACTATCTTTTGGGACAGGTATCAGGGAAATCTAACCCTGACTCCTAAAGGTTGAGCCTCATTCTGGGGACATTCTTGTGAAAGATATCAATCTAACCAGTGTCTTGGCAATCTAACCTAGATATTGGGGGACTAAGCTTCATTCTGGAGATAGTCCTAAAACCTCTATTAACCATCTTTTTGGACAGGTATTGGGGCAATCTAACCCTGACTCCTGAAGGTTGAGCCTTTTTCTAGGGGAAGTCTTGTGAAAGACATCAAATCTATTAGGTATCAGGGCATTCTAACCTGAATCCCTGAGGATCAAGCTTTGTTCTGGAGATGATCCTCAAAAACTATGTTTGACCGATGTCTTGACAACCTAACCTAGACTTCAGAGAGTCAAGCTTTGTCCTGGAGATGGCTTTAAAATCTTCATCAATCAAAATTTGCATCATCAATCTTTGAAATCTATTCTTCTGTACTGCAGACATCAGAATATTCTTTGAATCAATGCGCTGCTTGCACATCAATTCAAAGAGGGGAAAAATGTAACACCCCAAAATTGGCATCTTGCAACCCTAACCAATTTTTTTCCATTTGTCATTCTTCTGGATCATCAAAGTCCTATTTTACTAGGATATTCTAAGTTTTGACTGACTCTACTCGACCTAAGTGTCAAATGCAGAAAAACCTAAATCTGCATTAATCATACATTATATTTAATTCATAAATATCTATTGGCTAAATAAACCCTATGATCGAATTAATTTAATTATAAAGTCCTAGCACTTTAATTAAATTAAATTCACCCCTTTTAGCTAAAACACATAAAAATGAATTAAGTAATATTTAATTATTAAATAAATATCCTCATTTCAATAATTGAATTTAATTATTCAGATAATTGAGAAAAACCTATTTATGAGGCCTTGTTTATTTGTTTAATCAAATATTCTCTCAAAATCTTTCTTCTATTCAGAAATAGAATCTTTGAATTAATTGTGCTTTAAAGAGAAAGAAAATAATTAAAATCAAATAAAACAGTTAAAATCAAACAAAGAAAACAGTTAAAGCAAAGGGAAAACAATTTATTGTTTTATTTTAAATAAAGCTTTCTAATTTAAACTGGCTTTTCTATCTATTTTATTTCAAAGAGGAAATTTTCTATTCTGATCACCTCTGAGTCTATGAAAAAACTCTTGTTCCTCATTCAAAACCTCTGGAGAAAATATGCATTGTTAGAATACTAAATTGTTTCTACATTTTTATCTTCTCATTTCTAGTTAAAAGCTTTCATTTGCAATAGAATAATTTCAATTTCTAGAATAATTGCATTGAAATCATGTCTTAGATTAAGCTTGCATCTTTCAATTCTTAGAATAACCTTGCATTGCATTGCATTCATGGAGAAAAATCCTTCATTCATAGATTGTTCTATGGTTGTGAGACTCTCGTTCTGAGAGCTATTTCAAAAACCCCATTTGGATAGAAGGCAACAGGTCGAATCATGCAGACAAACAGGATGAATAATCTCATATTCATTCTTGTGTGTATCTGGTGAAGAAGGACTATGTTGGAGTGTATGGTGAGTTAACAAGGCCAAATTTACCACATATAGAAGAAAGGTCAGAGGCAATGGAAATATACAGACTGGAGAAAGCCGTTGAAAATGAAAAGATAGATCTACAAGTGGCCATGGATCGGATCAAAAAACTCAAAGAGTAGCTCTCTCTTTCCTTGAAAAGAATAAAAGATTTAGCAGTACAAATGAATGGCAAGAATTACATAGAAGAAAGAATTGAAGGTTTTTTCAAAGAAATAAATTTTGAAGAAGCTGATGCACTCATTGAAGACTTGCTTGCAAAGAATCTCAATCTACATGAAGAAGTTAGAAAGTTGAAAAGAGAACAATAAATTCATTCAGTCAGATTATGTGAAGTCATAGAATAAAACAATGAAGCAGAAGATGACATAAATTTGGCACAAGAAGATAAGAGATTGTTGAGTACAAGATTAGAAGAAATAGAAAATGAAATCCATCATCTGTCACTCTAGCAAGCAGATTTGGAAAATCAACTCAATAATGCAAATCAAAAAGTTATCAACCTAAGGACAGAAAATGGAAGACTACAGAATGATCTCAACACTGAAAGGCATACCAATGAAAGTATGATGACATCACAAGGTAGTACAGACCAGTCAACAGAATCAAACATCATGGACAGACTGGACTAGGTAATACTAAACAAGGTGAATCCTCAAAGAAAGGAGCTCAAAAGAACATGAAACCAACTTGTAACCACTGTGGTAAGTTAGGGCATCCATCAAATAAATGTTGGAGCAATGGAAAATCAAATTTTAATGGTAAATTCTATAGTTAAAACAAGCATGGACATAGAGAAAGTGAATGCACTGAGAAACCTAAGTTTGAAGGAAAATGTTTCAAATGTAACAAACAAGGTCATAGATCCTCCGAGTGCAGAACTAAGAAATGGAACCCTGCTGAATAACTAGCTAAAGTAATTTTGATTACAACACATGGTACAAATGTTGTCATTGTGGAGAGTATGGACACATTGGTGCAAATTGTACGAAGACTCACCTCCGAAGAAGAAATCCTACTAAGAGATGTTATGTATGCTATCAACTCGGTCATCTAAGAAAGAATTGCGTGAATAGAGAAAAAGTGGATACTGATTTTGAGAAAGGAAAAGAAAAGGTCTCAGAAATCAGAACTCAGATGAATCAGCAATGGGTAAGGAAGTCCTCTGAAAGTTCAAACCAAAACAATGAAGGATCAAATGGCACCCAAGATAGTGAGTTGGGTGGATCTACCATCACAGAATACAGATGCAAGAAGATGATTGGAACTACACATTCAAGCCATCATACATCAGTTACAAATATGCTATCAAGTCCAAATCTGCATATTGATGCATTAGGACATATTATGGTGCTAACCAAGTCAGGATCTCAGTTGCACCAGAGCTACTCTAGCTTAACCGAGCTGAGTCGAGTTTCATAAGAATTGGAAAGTTAGTTTTCACCGAGCTTCCGAGTAAGCCTGTGATAACTACCCAAGCTATGCCAGCTACTATGTATGAAGCATTTAATTAAATACTTAAACGGTAAAAATTCTTATAAATGATGAATTGAAAAGGTTATTGTTTACAAATATTTTAGTTTGCAGAGCAATTCAGAGCCCTTAGCAATTCAGAGTGAATTCATGTTTGAAAGAAAAGTTTGATCAAATTCTGAGCGATATGGCATCCAGATCCAATAGCAAAGATAACAAAGGATCTGAGATGTTGGTGAGAAATGATGTTTGTAACCCTCCATAGTTTAAGCTTTATCTAGTAGTATTAGAGGAAATAGATCAGATGGGAGCTCATTCCCAAATTCCTCCAAGGGTATTACTGGTCAATGACATTCAAATCTTCTATCATTGTAACATCTAGGAGCTTGGAGCCATTGAGATGAATCAAGTGTATGATAAATTGTGTGTAGGCAGGAATCTAAAGCTCGAGAAAAAGAATCTTGAGGTTAAAGGTTTAACCCACATCCTGCACATGCCGAAGAATTTCCAAATCAAATGGATCAGATTTGTTCTTAGCCACGTTCATGACATGGAGCTATGGTTGGAACAGCCTGTGAAGATCACAAAGACAATGATACACCGAGTAACAAGGTATCCCATGCTCAACGAATCTAAGGCTACCAAAACCCTAACCAGAGACAAGCTAGTTGAGTTAACTCTTGTCGAGTGGGATGAAAGAGGAATGAGACTAAATGGAGTTACTGAGATGGAATTGAATTTTGGGATTCATGTGATAGATCACAAGATATATAGTTCCAACAGACCAAATAGTGTATCGTGTGAAGCTATGGACTTAGCATACAAGGTGGTAAAGAAAAATCTGGTATTTGACCTAGCCGAGTTGCAGCTCATCCAGCTAAGCAAGAATATGGAAAGCATCCGAGCATCCAAGACAAATCCATGTAAGTTCAGTTCTCTTCTGGTCTACATATTCTTTTATGTTCATAAATTATTTCCTTCCAAGGGCACAGTAGTATGGAAGAAGGAAAGACCTATTATCCATCAGATAAATCAATTCATAGCTGAATTAGGAGATAATTTTGAGAACATCATGGATGGATATTTTGAGAATTTTAGACATAAAATGCAGAGTAGATACAGGATTCCTAAACAACTAGTTGAATATTTTAAGGATGATATGTTGGATGATATCAGTTTTGGTTACTGATCATGCTGTTGATATTCATGTTTTGTCACTGATGTCAACATATATTTCTATGGAGAAGACAGACTGGCTACTTAATGGAAGGCATGTACAAACACTGTATGAATGATTTAGAATGATCGAAGTTGGACTTCTATAGAAGGATGTGTTCTGACCTTATTCCTAAGGTTGCTTGGATCTATGTTGCATATTGTAGATGTTACAGTTGATTTGGTGAAGATTGGTTTTCTAGACTGTAACTGTGATTTTGGACAGAGTAGGTCTCTGTCTTTCGGGAATATCTTTCTGGAGAAGATATTTCAAAACTTGTGAGCATACTAGTGGACAGATGACATATGGTAGAGTAATGGGTTGAGTTCTATTGTAGTTTGGATAAGGTTGACATCAGTTGTGGCGTGTATTATGGAGAAGACCTATTTCCTGGCTGACTTCAGACATGTAGCGTGTGAAATTAATTGTGAGAATAAATTATGGATTTTGAATTATATGTGATGGATTGTAAATGATGTATACTTTTTATAGATACCCTGCATATCTTAGCAAGGATTTATGTAAATATTTGTATGATGGAAAGCCTTAATGGGCCGACCTAGTTAACTATGTATTAGGAAAGCTTAACTGGCTGACCTAATGAATTATTGTACAAGGGTATATATGAATGATATTTTCTTGTGGAGAAGGTGTGGTAGAGACTAAAAAGATAGAGATGTGTGGAAGCTATGAAGCTTGTTGACTGGTGGATATAGAGCAGAGTTGATACTTCATTGGAACTGACCAAGCAAAGATAGTTGTTGTTAGAAGGTTCACTGGAATGTGTATTTTCTTTATACACTTGATTCAGATTGTAAATCCTTGAGGTTGGCTTTAACCTTCTTTGGGAAGGGTTCCTTGGCAATGATCCTACTATTTTCTTTGACTCCTAATAGGGCATGTCTCCTAACAGGGACTATGTATTGTAATGTTATAACAAGCTCCTAACAGGGCTAATATCTTTTAGCAGGGATATTATACTCTCAGTATATTATTTGTGGGTGTTAATTCCCACTGGGGTTTTACCTTTAATAGGGTTTTCTCGACAATAAATATTTTGTTATGGTGTTGCATTTATTGTGTTATCATTTACATTTACAAATTTGGTTTATAAATTTTAAAGTTTAATAATCTATATTACAACTGATTCACTCCCCCCTATCAGTTGTCTTATGGACTATTATTCCTAACAATTTGTATCAGAGCTATTGGTCCTCAGAAATAAAGTTTAACAGCTTGAGGTGATCCTGAAGATGACTTACTATAGGAAGGATAGTCCAAAGTTTGATCCTGAAAACTTTGACAGTTGGCAGAACAAGATGAGAACACATTTGCTATGTCTGGGAATTGATTAATGGATGATAAAAAAGAAGAAAGAAAAGGTAGTGACTGAGGATGAATTAGAGAAAGCCACTGAAGATGAAAATAAGCTATTTTCATGCAATATGGTTGCAAGGGAATCCTTGATTAGTGCACTATCAGAAGGAGAATTTACTAAAGTAAAGGACTTGGACTCTGCACATGAAATCTGGACAAGACTGGAAGCACTATATGTTGGAGAGAAGTTTACAAAGAAAGCAAAGTTACAAAACTGGAAGACAAAGATGGAATCACTGAAGATGAGATAAGATAAGAACATCAGAGCATATGCACAGAGAATTACCAAAGTGGTTAATGGTATTAGGAACTCTGGAGGAACTTATAGTGAGGAAGAAGTGATTGCAAAGATACTCAGATTTTTGACACCTGCATATAGAACGAAGGTTCCGGCTATATAAGAGATCATACCTTTGACAACGAACTTCACCAGAGAGATGTTGATTGGCAAGCTAACTACATTTGAAGCCATATAATTGGGAGACACTTTACCTAAGGTTGATTCAACCTTCAAAGTAACCGTGCAAAAAAGAAAAAGAATCTTACCTGGAAATGCAATCACAAGAAGTAGTGACCTAAGAGAAGAACTTGGAGCCTATGCCGATGAATGGGAACAAATACAGGAAGAAGAAAGGAAGCTAGATGAAGTCCTGGCACTGATTTCTAGAAGAGAAAAGAGAGGTAAGGGTAAGTCTGAGGGAGAATTACCTTTGAAATGTTTTTAATGTAATAAGATTGGTCATTTTGCATCTAGATGTCCTACAAGAATTCCAAAGCACAAACCTAAGTTTTTCAAATCTAAGTTCTCAAAGGACAAAGAATGTTATTATCCTAGTGAGGGTATATCTGATGATGAGGATGGAGACTATGATGAAATTGGATTTATTTTTATTTAGGATGAGGAAACTATACATGAAGAAAAATCCTTAGTATCCTGAGTTGAAAAGAAATATGAATGGGTCATAGATAGTGGTTGTTCACATCATATGACTGGAGATAAAAATAAGTTTGTGAGATTGAAAAGACATGATGGTGGTGTTTTTAGATTTGGTGACAATACTCCTAAACTTATTATTGGAATTGGATTTATTTATTTGGATGGAAAGACTAGCACTGACAATGTATTACTTGTTGGTGGACTTAAGCACAATTTGTTGAGTGTTGGACAGCTAGTGGACAAGGGTTATCAACTGAGCTTCAAAAATGGAAAATTTTCTATCAAGAGTAAAATAGGAGACTTGATAGAATCTGGTACTAAAGACAGAGGTAATGTATTTGAACTAAACACATCTGAAGCTTCTTGTTTTATTGCAAAGGTTGATGATAGTTGGTTATGATACATAAGATTTTGTCATGTAAATTTTGATAACATTGTGAAGGCAAGTATGAAAAAAGTAGTAAGAGATCTACCTAGAATTGTAAAGCCATCTAACACTATGTTTAGAGAATGTGTTATGGGGAAACAAAATAGAAACACTTTCAAGAGAAAATCTTATTCAGCAAAAGGGAAGTTGGATCTGGTGCATACATATCTATGTGGTCCTACAAAAACAAGATCATACTATGGTGAAAGGTATTTTATAATTTTTGTTGATGAATTTTGTAGAATGATGTGGGTTACATATTTGAGAGAGAAATCTGAAGCATTTGAAAAGTTCAATTTATTCAAGGCAAAAGTTGATAATGAATCTGGTTTAAAGATGAAGCGTTTAAGATTAGATAGAGGAGGAGATTTTATATCAGAACTATTTAATACATACTATGAAGAAAATGGAATACATAGACAGACTTCAGCCCCTAGAACTCCACAATAGAATGGGATAGCAGAGTGAAGAAACAAAACCATATTAGATGTTGCAAGGACCATGTTGCTGGAAGGAAATGTGTCACATGTTCATTGGAGAGAAGCAGTTGGCACTGTTGTGTACACATTGAACAAAATTCATATCAGAGAAGGTACAAGTAGAACTCCCTATGAATTATGGTTTGATCATACACCTACTGTGAAATATTTTAGAATATTTGGTAGTAAATGTTATATCAAGAGAGATGATGAGATAGGAAAGTTTGATGCTAGAAGTGATGAAGGAATATTTCTTGGTTATTCCACTAAGAGTAAAGAATATAAATGTTTAGATTGAGGAAATTGATTGAAAGCACCAATGTGAGGATAGATGAAAAGTTTCAAATACAAGAAAGAATATATGATTGAGGTTAGATAAAAGAAACAAAAGAGGTTATTTCTGAACCTAAATAATCCTTGATGATTGATGATGAGATTGAATATGAATAGATTGAAGCTACTGAGACATTGAAGACACCAAGGTGTGTTAAGAAGAATCATCCTGAAGATCAAATTATTGGTGATGCAAGAAAAGGCATGATGACTAGATTTAGAGTTAGAGATGAGATCTGTTTGATTTCTCAAGTTGAACCAAAGACTACTGATGAAGCATATAGAGTTGAATCTTGGACTAAAGCCATGGAAGAAGAACTAGAACAGATAAAGAAAAAAAACACTTTGGAATTGGTTCCAAGACCTAAGATCAAAAATGTGATTGGCACTAAATGGGTTTTCAGAAGCAAGATGGATGAGGAAGGCACAGTGGTAAGAAACAAGGCTAGACTGGTATGTAAAGGCTACTCACAACAAGAAGGCATAGACTATGAAGAAAAATTTGTACCTGTTGCTAGATTGGAAGTTGTGAGACTATTCCTTTCTTATGCTACACATAAAGACTTGAAAGTGTATCAGATGGATGTGAAGTCAGCATTCTTGAATGGTGATCTAGAAGAAGAAGTGTACATTGAGAAACCTGATGGTTTTCCTTTGACAGATGATGAAAACATGGTTTAAAGACTGAAGAAGGCACTGTATGGAATGAAACAAGCACCAACAGAATGGTATGCAAGACTGGATAAAAATCTACTTCGTCTTGGTTTTAGAAAAGGTAATGTAGACAGTAATTTTTATTTAAGAACTGATGAAGATGGAATCTTAATCATAGAAGTTTTTGTTGATGATATCATTTTTGGAGGCATTGATAAAATGAGTAAGAAGTTTGCTAAAGAAATGGAGAATAGTTTGAAATTTCAATGATTAGTGAGATGAATTTTTTCTTGGTTTCCAAATTAATCAAAATAAGAATGGCATTTTTATATCTCAGACCAAGTATCTTAGGGAAATGTTGAAGAAATTTGGGATGGAAGATTGTAAACCTGTTGGAACACCCATGGTAATAGGAAACAAACTGACTAAAAGTGATGAGACTCAAAGTGTTATTCAAACTAAGTATAGATCAATGATTGGATGTATACAATATCTAACACACACTAGACAAGATATTACCAATGCAATTGGAATTATGGCTAGATATCAGGCAGATCCTAAAGAGACATTTTGTTGTTGTAAAAAGAATTTTCAAATATTTAAAAGGGACAGTAGAATATGGATTATGGTATGAAAAATCTGATGATTTTACATTACAGGCTTTTACTAATGCTGATTGGGCAGGTAATGTGGATGACAGGAAGAGTACAAGTGGTGGTACATTTTTCCTTGGGAAAAGGCTAGTTTCTTGGTTGAGCAAGAAGCAGAATTGTATTGCTCAATCTACTACTGAGTCAGAGTATGTTGCTACTGCAATAAAGTATACACAAGTCGTTTGGATGAAATAAATGTTGAAGGACATTGGAATAATTTTCAAAGAACCAATGATTACACATTGTGATAACACCATCACAGTGAATATGTCAAAGAATCTTGTAATGCATTCAAAGACTAAACATATTTCTATCAAGTATCATTTCTTGAGGGAGAAGGTAGCAGATAAAGAGATTAAACTAGAGTATATTAGCACCAAGGAATAGATAGAAGATATATTTACTAAACCTTTTCCAAAATATTCTTTTGAATATCTCATAGGCATGCTTGGGGTGATGGCCCCTCCAAATGAAGACTAAAATGATGCAGATGTTCATCATCCAGTGGATCTCAGAGCTATATCATTCTCTGGACTTGATGTATGGATCTACTCCTTAGGGAGAGTGACTGCAGGAGAATACTAAGGAGTACATTTGGGTGATCTTGCACCTAGTTGATTAGACATGAATATTTGAAAAGGACTACAGAAGACTCCAGATGAGTTACGGTACCCTTTTCCATTGCTGCCAAAGAGGGAAGGAATCTATGTGAAAATCCCTACTATTTTGGGGAGATTTGTGTTGAGGATATTGAGAAGATTGTATTGAGAGAGAGTACTTTTGGGTTGATGCATATGGATTTTCCCATATGTTT
>MU227000.1:427682-465650 GCA_018584345.1 Thuja plicata
TTGTATTGAGAGAGAGTACTTTTGGGTTGATGCATATGGATTTTCCCATATGTTTCCATCAATTCCAAAGGGGGATATTGTTGGATGATATCAGTTTTGGTTACTGATCATGTTGTTGATATTCATGCTTTGTCACTAATGTCAACATATATTTCTATGGAGAAGACATACTGGCTACTTACTGGAAGGCATGTACGGACACTGTACGGATGATTCAGAATGATCAAAGTTGGAATTATGTGGAAGGATGTGTGCTGACCTTATTCCTAAGGTCGATTGGCTCTATGTTGCATGCTGTGGATGTTATAGTTGATTTGGTGAAGACTGGTTTTCTGGACTGTAACTGTGATTCTGGACAGAGAAGGTCTCTGTGTTTTGGTAATATCTTTTTGGCAAAGATATTTTAGAACTTTCGAGCATACTAGTAGATAGCCGGCATATGGTAGAGTAATGGGTTGAGTTTGATTGTTGTTTCGATACTGATGATGTCTTCTATGGCATGTATTCTGGAGAAGACCTATTTCCTAGCCGACTTCAGACATGTAGCGTGTGAAATTAATTGTGAGCATAAATTATGGATCTAGAAGTATATGTGATGGATTGTAAATGATGTATACTTGTTATAGATACCGTGTGTATCTTAGCAAGGAGTTATATAATTATTTGTACGATGGAAAGCCTTAATTGGCCGACCTAGTTAATTATGTATTAGGAAAGCTTAACTGGCCGACCTAATGAATTATTGTAAGAGGGTATATATGAATGATCTTTTCTTTTGGAGAAGGTGTGGTAGAGAATAAAAAGATAGAGATGTGTGGAGGCTGCGAAGCTTGTTGACTGCTGGATACAGAGTAGAGTTGATACTTCATTGGAACTGACCAAGCAAAGACAGTTTCTATCAGAGAATTCACTGGAATTTGTATTTTCTTTATACACTTGATTCAGATTGTGCCTTGGTAGTGAGCCTACTATTTTCTATGACTCCTAACAGGGTCTGTCTCTTAACAGGGACTATGTACTATAATGTTATAACAAGCTCCTAATAGGGCTAATATATTTTAATAGGGATACTATACTCTCAGTACATTATTTTTGGGTGTTAATTATCACCGGGGTTTTACCTTTAATAGTGTTTCCTCAACAACAAATATTGTGTTATGGTGTTGCATTTACTGTGTTATCATTTACATTTACAGATTTGGTTTATAAAGTTTAAAGTTTAATAATCTATATTACAACTAATTCAACCCCCCCCCCTCTCAATTGTCTTGTGGACTATTATTCCTAACATGATATTTGTTTCCTAGTTAAATGTGATAAGGTATACATTCAGGAAGTCAAGTCTAGGTTTGCATGGGTGAAACCTGTTTCATATGAGGTTAACATAGATGAGACCAAAAAATTCATTGAGGCTCTTGTGAATGAGCCTGTCAATCCCAAGGCACCATACTTTGATACCTATGAAGAAGCAAAAAGTAAGATATCTATAGAGATAGAGATTCCTAAGATTTTGAAAAGAGGAAAGAAGAAGTTTGAGAAGTTTGAGAAGAAGTATGGAGAGACTTCAAACTCTCCTTCTATCACTAAGAGTAAAAAGGATACAGTTAAGATAGAAGATGACATATCTAAAGAGGAAGAGGTAGAAGTAGAGCCTCCTAAGAAGAAAAAGAGGCTAGCTCTCATTAGAACACCTAAGGCCCTTACACCTATCCTCACTACTAGCAAACCAAGAAGATCAAGAAGGCGACTTGTATTGGGTAAAGATGATGATGATGAAGTTGATACAGTTATCTTCAAGAAACCACCACCTACACTTGAGTAGAAGATTGAAGATCTGAAAAGAGGCAGTGGTATGAGTTCTCTTAAGTCATTGAATTATGCTTCAAGGACTAAGGAGGAACAGAAGAAGATTGAGGAAGCATTTATGGAGAAAATGGAAATATGACCCTTCCATGTTGAAGAGCCATATGACTAAAGATCTGTTCAAAGCAGTATCTATTCCTTGGTTCAATACAGTCTGAATTGAAAAGACATAAGGGAACAGACCTTGAGGGAAGTCATGCCTACTATGAAAACAAAGAGACAAAAGAGGCAATGACCAAATATGAAAATAATCATACTCCCATATGCAGGACCTTCCAGATACTAAACAAAAAGATAGAAGATGTAGTACAGTATGCCACAACAATGTGGAAATCTATATTTGAAGTCAAGGAAGATGATAAGGCAGAAGCACCGAGAACAGATCCTCCTATACAGACCAATGATGATACATTACTTGAGGTATAGACAATTGAAGAGTCTAATGCCGAGAAAAATGCAGTATAAGTGATGGCATCCTTGCCCCAATCATATATCCAGAATATATTTTCTCTGAGCAAGGATAAGGTTACATAATCCACATCTGAAATAATAGGAACCAATAAATAGGCTCCACCTATTACTGGGCCAAGCATAACAAAGTCACAAATGGACAAGGTAAATGTTTCTTCAGCCAGTATTGATTCTTTAGTTAACCTTGATTCAACAATTGGTACAATAAAGTTTAACGACCTAATTCAATCGAATACTGAGGTACAAGATGAGGATGGAAAAGGTAAGGAAATTTTTCCTTCACCTAATCCCAAGATCAAAGGTAAGGAGAAGGAAGTGAATACTGATGAGATTGATCTTGAAGAAGACATTGTGATTCCAAATTGGGATCTTTCCAACTTATCCATAGAGAAAATGGATATACCTGGAGAGCTATGGAAGAAAAGAGAAATCTAAAAGAATCTCCGAGAAGAGAAAAAGAGGAACAGAGTGCTTGAAGATATAAAAGGAATATTCCAAGATGCACTATAGATTAAAGTAAATGAGAATGACTATATTATGGATCAACTTGTTGACTTACTCCATAAGTTTAATACAGACTTAAATGGTCAAGAAAAACTACTTGAGAAAGAAGAAAGAAAGTTTGAAAACAAGGTTCTAGAGAATGTTGCAAAGAAGATTGCAATTGACCAGGTGCAGCTAACCAATAATATTAGCACTCTAGAAACCACCGTGACCAATGTAGTAGCATTATATGTAAAGTTAAGTGATACTTTTAGCTTTACTATGGAGATAAAGAATAAGTTAGTAAAGATGGATGCAGATCAGAAGGAAAGTGCAAAGCAGTTGGCACTTGATATGAGCACAAGCTTAGCACACTTTTTGAAAATCAAATATCTGACTGATCTATAGGCTGAGTTACTGAGAGAAGAAGCAAGGACTTGAGATTCTCTTACAGCCATCCAAACCCAACTCCTACCACACATGGATGCAATGTAGAAATGCATCACACATGCCAATATACTCATTCATGACAATAATTTCTCAGTTGCAGAACTTATGATAGAGTTGTAAGTCGAGCTACAGATAGAATTGCACATCATGAAAGTACTATAGGACAATTGGGACAAAACTCTATCTCAAATTTTGAAGGTACATTGTGATTTCCTATCCTACTTTGGAATTACCTTGTAGATATATTTTGGAATTTGTGTCAAAAATAAGGGGGAAAGGTCATTGTATATACATTGAGGAAATACATGTACATTTGAGTAGAGAAGAAGATATAAATTAAAAAAAAAAATTTGAAAAATAAAATATAAAAAATAGAGTCAGCTAGACTCGAGCAGCAGAGAAGGTGTCAAAACCTAAGCAGCTCGTAAGGGGGATTTTTGACCTATCAGATTCAGAGTTCAATGATAAGTGTTTTTGCCACTAATGCCAAATGGGGAGATTGTAGACCTTATGGAAAGACATGTTTTAAATTAGTGTCAAACACTTAGTCATTCAGTATTTCTCGAGTGATTAGTATTGTCCGAGTGATCAGTATTGCCTGAGTGATCAGTATCGCCCAAGTCATCATTATTTCTCAAGTGACCAGCATCGCTCAAGTGATCAATGTGACTCGATTGATTAGCATATTTCCTGAGTATCAGTTTATCACCCGTGTAGACTTCTGGACCCGAGTGACAGTATTGAGCCAACTTTGTATATATTGTTTGATATCATTATGTCTAATGGAAGCTGACTTATGAAGTCATTTTTTCGGATAAGATATATATGTAAGATGTTTTATTTATCCAAATTGTTTATGTGAACAAGTGTATATGTGAATATGAAGTGGCATATTGATTAGAATATTGCAGAAGTATAAAAGTACAGCAAAGACTCATCCATCATAGTCAGGTGATTAGTTATAAATCAAAGGATCTTATTCAGAAAATCAGAGTTGCATAAGAAAATCATCTACTAGTTCATTCTAATAGGTGGATCAGAAAAATTCTCTAACCAGGTGGACCTAAAAGTCCTTTGTAAATATCCTAAATGAGTTGCATTACTTTATTGTATTTTATAAAATCCTTTCACAAGGTGGATCTAACAGTCCTTATTTCTCCTAACAGGGCAGGCCATCAGAAGTGGTCAATGTACACTCTAACAGGCTAAATTTATACCACAGTACTAAATCTTATGGGTACCATGACCACCCCAATTTTACTTTCTATTTGGAAGGTTTCTGGGTAACCAAATACTATGTCATGTGTTATGAATGATCATTTATTTTCTATGCATGTAATCAGATTAGATAGTCTAATCATGGTTAAAGAAGAATAAGTTTTATTGGTTCCTGATTCACCCCCTCTCAGTCACATTGCATATAATATATTTCCAATAGAAACAAGATTGGACATCTTGCTAGATCTTGCAAAGATAAGAATACTAACATAGGAGTTCAACCGGTGAATAGGCCTGATAATGATAAAGGAAGGAAGATTGCAAATGTTGAAGGAATCATAAAGAAGATGAAGGAAAGATGGGTTAAGAAAGGTGAACTCAAATCTTTTGAATTGAAAAAGAGCTCCACAACGTCAGGTAATGTGGATAATTCAGCATTAGACTAAGTCAAATGTTATTGGCTTAAGGGGAGAAAATAAAGTAAGATCTATAACCTATCCCCCTAAGTTTTGTGCACGATAAGATTTATCAGCATTTTTAGATACCTATTGATGTTATGAAAGAATCTAATGAAGAATATTGTATATATATGATTCTATGTGACCACATAATGGTTATTTAAGACATAGCGACTTGTATGTTCTAACTAGTTGCAACTAGTTAAAGGTACTATTTGACCATTGTATTTATTACTTGGAAATGAAATGTTAAAAGGGAAAAAGTGAAGTTCATTTGTCACAATGCATTCTATGAGCTAAGAAGAGCACTTGCAAGCAATTCTAAGGCGGTTTGAAGTGATTGTGGATTGATAGTTATGATCTTGTGCTAGATTTGAAGTGGTGCTTGAAGAACCCTTATCGAAGAAAAAAAGTGGTATTTCTCTTTGTTGCAAAGGTTCTTACTACATTTTTTTAAGAAAATTATTGTTAGCATTATGGACACTCTTGTATTGGTTGATATTATAGAGGAATCGAGGCAAGTATTTAAGTTGCATCCTTTGAAGGCGGTAGAGAATGATCCTGCAGGCGCTTTGTCTTTGATACCCCATGGTGTGTTGTTGACTGAGGATATAAGATCATATATTCAATTGTAAGATTGAGGATCTTGGTTCAAGTGTTATCTTCAATACATATACCAAACTGTGTAATGACTCTGGATTGAAGGATGTACACAAGAATTTTGCAGACAAGGGTTTTACTTACATAGTCAACCTACTCAATGATTTTGAATCTGAATGGATCAATATGTGCTAAGTCATGTTCATGATCAGTTTGTATGGTCGAATAAGCCGCATAAGATTACCAAGGTGATTATTTATGCGGTGATAGGGTTGTGTACAACTAGTGATGTACTTGTTCTAAGAATGATTCCTTCTCATGAGGTCACTTGTCTAACAAATTCAAAACAAGATCAACATGCTATGACATTTAATGACATTGTAGATATCAAAGTCAACTTTTCATCTATGGTGATCGGTTACAAAGTATATCAATTGATCCTATTGAATAGTATGTCTAGTGGTGGTATTCATGTTGCATATCAGATGGTGAAGGAGACTGTACAATACGACCTATGTGAGGTCATAATAAGTCAGTTCTTTGTGAACATGGAGAGATTCAAGAAGGATAAGAAACATGGTACTTGAAAAAATCCTCTAAAGGCTAATGATTGATTTTGCTAAGATATTCATTTTTGGCAATTAACATCAAGTATGGAGTACTATCAAAAAAGAATAGGTTATCGGAAAAAAGGTTATTATTATTGGCAAAGATTATCGAAAAGTTTTATCAGCAAAAGGAAAATAAAATCCTAGAATCTGGGATGACATCCTACTATCAAAATGGCCTACAAAAGCATCAAGAAACCCTAATTAGGTCAGACATAGGTCAGAAAAATAATTTAAAAGGAGGTGAGAGAGAGAGGCCACAATGTAGAGTATGAACAAGTATAGGTGAAGAATAGAAAAGTGTAAATCAACGAAGGAATAGAACAGAACAAGATCTAACAAGCTTTAGGAGAAAGCATTCATAGGTAAAATTTCTTGTTGATTTATTCCTAACAATTCAGCAACAAGCTTGTGAAATTCCTTAATTGGGTAGTCTCTAACCAGACTTAGAAGTTCTATTCAGGAACTTATTGTAGATCCTTTAACAGTGTGAACACTGTATAAGTGGGATAAAATATCTTAATAGATTATTCTTTGATAGGACTTTCAATACTTCTAATAAGGTATTAATTACTCCTAACAAGGTAAAGTCATTCAAAAGATGATATTTCTGTAAGCTCTTAAGTGGGCAGCTGATTAGTGCAGTGATGAGTTGTGGGTTTCATCCCCACCATAGTTTCTCCCTCTTACCAAGGGTTCTCTGTGATACCAAAATATTGTGTTAAGTGTTTGAATGTTTATGTGTTACATGTTTTTTAATTTACAAGTTATCAGCTATCAATTAATATTGTAGCAGTTATCGGTAAAAGACAAAACAGATACCAGTATAGGTAAACATAAGAGTTTAAGTTTGATACTGATAGGGGAAAAGTGTGAATTATTTGAGGTACTGATATACCCCCTATTCCCTAACCTAAATATTTCCAAAAAACAAACTTTCAAGTATGGTTCATTGCTGGTATGTATATTCTTCTACTTGTAAAATCATTTCCCTAATATCGGTGTGATTCAATGGTCGACCGATAGACCTGCAGTAGTACATATTAAGGAATGCATAACCATGTAAGGAAATAACTTTAATAGTATATTGTTGGGTTATTTCAAATATTTCTATAAAAGAATGCATGAGAGAGAGGATCCCAACCGGTATAGTAGAGAAGTACAAAGAAGATATATGTTTTGTTGTGGATACCGATAGTTGTATGATGCAAGAAGTACAACCAAGAACGTCTTGGGCTCTATCGATGGGTTATGAGGTAGATGGTGATATTGTATCTCTTTATGATGATGATTTACTATCTAAGTCGATCAATTTTAGTACTCCCAGGTTTGGTACCTATGAAGAAACTTATCAAAAAATTCATTCACAACTAAAGGCACTTATGATACAGAGAAGAGTGAGGAAACAAGTTTATGACTTAGCAAAGAAGAGTGGTATTAAAAAGGATATGATGGATAATATTAGGAATAATTTTGTGACTAAGGAGGTAGGGTCTTCTGCTGCTACTACTGAAATAGAAGAGGTAGAGGTTGTATCTTCTACAATTAGTAAGGCAATAGGAAGAGAAACTAGGAGTTCTACAGTGGTTAAGGAAAAGGAAAAGGAAAAAGAGAAGACATCTGTGACTTAAAAAAAAACTTATAAGACAAAGAAAGGAATAAAACATGGCTACAAAGAGTCAAAAGGCAAGAGTAAAAAGAAGGATACAACTAAGGAAGAAGAACCTCAAACAGATTCTGACAAAGAGCAATCTGAATTGAAGGCTAGTGAAAAAAGATCAAAGATTGTTGGCATGACAACTGAGAAATCAGTTAAACCTAAGAATAGGAGAGCTTTTACTACTGATAGCATAACTGAGAACATAAGGGAATATGGAAGGGTGAGTGATGCTAACTGATGCTATGAAAAATATGATGATGAAGGTAAGAAAAAGGTAGAAGTTGTTATTGTATATAGTTTGCATAAGTTTTGTAGAGGACCTCCTGAATTTCATAAATGATACCTAAATAACTTTGCAACAAGATTGATTCTAGGTGGAGATATTCTCTAAAAAAGATAGAGAAATGATGGAGCAAGAGTTGATTCTACTTAATCATGAATTGTCTATGGAAGAAGTGAAGATCACTATTAAGGCTATTAGACCTAAATTCAGAACAATAAGTAGAGTATGAAGAATACTCATTGATGAATCATAGCTAGTTCATGATAAGACTCTTGATATCATGTAGAATAAATTGGAGAAAGAAGATGAACCGATGGATTATACTCAAGAGGAGAAACAAAGACAAGAGGCTACCATTGAAGAAGTCACAATAGATGAATTTGTCACTACTAAGCAAGTGATTGAAGGAATTCTTGGTGATATACCTTTAGACACTCCACAACAAGCTCCTATTGTTGAAGTTGAAGATATGCAAAGAAAAGAGGAAGAACATAAGGATAATATTGAAGAGGTGGTGATACCTGTTGCAACTGATGTAGTTGGTAAGATAGGTGATGTTGGTGTTGCATAACATTTAGTAAAGAGGAAATTGGATCTAAGTGGAAGTTCAAGTTACAAGAAGAAGAGCAAGGCTATGGATATTCCTAAGGAAGAAATTGAAGATGACCTTAGAAATGAGGATGTTGAGTTCATACAAGGACCTAATAATGTTACCAAAATGAGTCTTAGTGAATTAATTAGAATATTTGAGATATTAAAGTTAAAAGATAAAAGGGACAAACTTACACAAGAAAGAAAACAAGAATAAATACTTCAGTTAGCTAGAGACATTCTTGCAAATCTTATGCCTAAAGTTGACTATGATCCTAATGCTACCCTGATTGACCAGATGGATACTTTGATCAATGCTATCACTGAGAAAGTTAATAGTTTGTAGGAATCTTTCATGAATAGAGAAAATATGGATTATGAAAAGAAGAGGACTAATAAGTTAATGGAGACTATTGCATCATATAAAGGGGTACTTAGAACTCATGTGAACCAAGTGAAAGAAAATTTGAAAGTGGTTGGAAAATTACTTGCTAAAGTTTTTGATTTTTCATTGTTTACCCAAGATTTGGAGCTAAAGAGAAATGAAGCTCAATAGGAGCTTAAGTCTTTAATTTCTATTTGATCCCATTTCGCATTCAACTACTACTTATGGATCACAAGTTAAGGTTGTAAATAATAAGCTAAAGACATTTCAAGAAGAATAAGATAATAGAATCACTAATTTACTAGAGTTACAAACTTATTTGATTCCTACAGTTGATGTAATGCAAAAAAATGTTAAAGATTTAGAGGCTACACTTGGGTTACCTGACATGAGTACACGTGAATCTATAGAGGAGTTAACTTCTATATTACATGGATAGATTCATCTCATGGCTCACTTGCATAAGTCATGGTAGATTTGTTTGTAGATAGCCAATTTTAGAGAGGTTTTTGACAGGTTGTGATCGGTAAGATGATTTCAGTTTTGAATTTCATTAATCTACCTATGTCATTGTTGTTAAAGGGGGAGTGATCGGTGCAATGAAAATAAATTTTAGTGATCAAAGGGGGAGTAGTTTGAGTTCTATGCATCTATGTGTCTATGCATAATGTATATGTTATTTTCACCATGTCTTGCCATCAATGCCAAATCATAAGCTAAAGACATTTCAAGAAGAACAAGATAAGAGAATCAATACTTTACTAGAGTTACAAACTTATCTGATTCCTACAGTTGATGTAATGCAACAAAATGTTAAAGATTCAGAAGTTACACTTGGGTTACCTGACATGAGTACACATGAATCTATAGAGGAGTTAGCTTCTATATTATATAAACAGATTCATCTCATGGAGCAGTTGCATAATTCATGGTAGAGCTCTTTGTAGATAGCCAATTTTAGAGAGGTTTTTGACAGGCTTTGATCAGTAATATGATTTCATTTTTGAATTTCATTAATGTGCCTATGTCATTGTTGTCAAAGGGTGAGTGATCGGTGATTTTTTAATTTCATTAATGTGCCTATGTCATTGTTGTCAAAGGGGGAGTGATCAGTGCAATGAAAATAAATTTTAGTGATCAAAGGGGGAGTAGTTCAAGTTCTATGCATCTATGTGTCTATGCATAATGTAAATGTTATTTTCACTATGTCTTGCCATAAATTCCAAATCATAATCTAAAGACATTTTAAGAAGAACAAGATAAGAGAATCACTACTTTATTAGAGTTAAAAACTTATATGATTCTTACAGTTGATGTAATGCAACAAAATGTTAAAGATTCAGAGGTTACACTTGGGTTACCTAACATGAGTACATGTGAATATATAGAGGAGTTAGCTTCTATAGTAACATAGACAGATTCATCTCATGGAGCACTTGCATAAGTCATGGTAGAGTTCTTTGTAGATAGCCAATTTTAGAGAGGTTTTTGACAGGCTGTGATCGGTAAGATGACTTCATTTTTGAATTTCATTAATGTACCTATGTCATTGTTGTCAAAGGGGGAGTGATCGGTGCAATGAAAATAAATTTTAGTGATCAAAGGGGGAGTAGTTTGAGTTCTATGCATCTTTGTGTCTATCCGTAATGTATATGTTATTTTCACTATGTCTTGCCATCAATGCCAAAGGGGGAGATTGTTGGCATTATGATAGATTTTGGAGTTGGGATGCAGTGTTTGATGTTTATGAGTTTGTCATTGGTGATAACTCTATCAATTTTTTGAATAGGTTACAATACATATCAACTGGATGGATAGGTAAAGAAAATTAGCTAAGTGTTTTGATTGGTTAACAGGAAGATAGTAACAGAAATTATTTCGAGTGGCGATCGAGATAGTGAGCACATGGGGTGGTGTGATCATTACTAGACCCTTATTTTAATCAGATGAGTTTAGTTTACCGACCACGACAGTTAACACAATGTTTTGATTAAGTTGGTATTTTGGTGATGTGTTTAGTTTGAATCGGTTGTGTTACTGATTTGTTCCTGATGATTAGATGATCAAGGCAATCAATTATTTGTCAGTGTTTGGTAATAAAATTTTGTATTGCATTTTGGGCTGACATGTTAGGTATTATTGGCACTGATTTCCATGAGTTGGGTCAATGTTTTGGGCTGAATTGTGGAATATTTTTCAAGTCTTAAGAAAATTGAGAACAACAATATAAAGGAAAGATAAATCATGTTATTTAGGAATGAATATTGTGTTATTGGTGGTTTTGATCAGTGACAGAGGCAAAACATTGCAATAGGGTTAAGAGATTAGATTGGATCTGACAGGCAAGTAGTTCCATTCCCATATCAGTCATTTGAGTTTATTTCTTAAGGCTAACTCTAATAGGTTATCAGGTTAAATCCCTTAATAGGGTGGACTTTAATAGGTCTCATTGTATAAATCCTTTAATAGGGTGACTTCTGAGAAGGAGTTCTAAATCCTCTAGCGAGGTAGATCCTAACAGGTCTAATTGTACTTCCAACAAGGTACTAGTCACACTTAATTGGGTGGGCCCCTAACAGGGTATTGTAATCTCCTAACAAGGAAACTCTTTTTACAACAGCGAAGATATTTGTGGGTGTCATCCCCACCATGGTTTTTTCCCTCTTACAAGGGTTTTCATGCAAAATAAATAATGGTGTTATGTGCTATTCTTTGTGTTTGCTTGAATTTTTTTACTTCTATTGCATAGTTATACTTGCATGTTTGGTTGTATGGAAGTTGATTAAAAGCATAATCAGATTCTTGGTTGAATTCATTCATTAGTTGTTTTCACTGATTCACCCCCCCACTCTTAGTTCCTCTATATACTAATAGGGTCTCTGATGCGGGAGCATCCTTAGGTCATTGGCAATCTTGCATCACCCAAAAATATTTCCTTTTTTTTTGTTCATGTTTTCCTCTTTCTATGTTTTTAGTGGTGTTCCTTGGTTTTGGACCATTTTCTATGGCGAACCTAAAGGTATATTTTGAGCATCATGTTGTACTTATGTCTGGTTTCACACCTAAATCAAATAATTCACTGAGAAGATATCAAAGATTCATGATTAGTTTTGTGTGTTCATTATGTTCTAACAGTCAGTTGGAGTTTTCCAATCTCGCAAAGCATTTTCCCAATTGGCGAAGATTTTTGGCTCATATCACGATGTTCCTAGTTCTTTGGCCAATGTCTCTCTTGGATTGCACATAATTTCTACATCTTGGCATCGCGATCCTTATGATTTGGGTCCTGGCCTATATTTTTGTATTATGTTTTCTTTGTCTTGGAAAATGTAATTGATCTAGCTGACATATGAGTTGTGAAGGCTCTATATGTTGAGTCATTTGATCTTTTTTTAGGGTTGGTGGAAGCGAGGAGTAGGATAACCTTTGGAAAGTAAGCACTAGGGTTTAGATCTGCATTTCTATGGTAATCAGGCATATAATTTGAAAGAATGTAAGTTGCGTGTTGCAGGCCATTCCAATGTAAATATATAATTTTGTAATAATGCAAATATTTGTTGTAGCAGGTTGATTACCTTTTCTTGTTTTTGAGTTGGTTATTTCCGCTGTGTTGACTCTTGTTGCATGGTTTGGACCATCTCCATTGGGTAAACTCCTTTCATGACTGTGTCAGAAAGTATCAGAGAAAGGTTGATGTTTGTGTGTTAACAGATATGAGTTCTTGAGCTTACAAAGCCTAGATGAATATTTTGTTGGGTGGTAGAGAGTAGATCTGGCTCTCACTAACTGAGGACTTACACAAGGTGATTAGGAAGAGATTTGTTTCTGGTTATGAACTTTGTATGAGGTGTCTCATTGGTGAACTGATTGCCGAAAGGAGGAAGACTACTATTGTGTTGAATAGATCGCCAAGTGAGAGGAAATTAAATCCTTGTATTCATATTGCCAAACTGAGGTAGTTGCACCTAATGATTGGGAGAGATTTCATCAAGAAGAATGAACCCTAGGAGGTTATAACAAATGATAGAAGAATTTCAGAATGAGATCCAAAATGCATTGACTAGATTGTGAAGGAATCCTAAGACTGAGGAGAAATATGAGGAAGATGTTAAAGATATTGAGACTGTAGATACTAAGATCCCTGCAGATGAAGAGATGTTGTTGAGATCTATGGAACAATTAATTAAAATTCATATAATGGAGGTTTCTACTTTTTCTAGTTCATTCCATCCTAAGGATTTGATCAATTTGATTGGTGAGTTGGAAGATTACTTTGAGCTTGAGGATATTAGAGATCCACAGAGGGTTAGATTAGTACATACTAAGTTAAAGGGTCATGATGCCTTATGGTGGAAAAAATTACAGAAGGATAGAGAGGAAAATGGTGAAATGAAGATCACTAGATGGAGGGTAATGGTTTCTATATTAAAGACTAAATTCATTCCTGAGGATAATGAAGTAGAATTTCTCAAGAAGTTACAAAAATTGAAGCAGAAGGACATGAGTGTAAAGGATTACACCGAAGAGTTTTACAAGATGATAATCAGATCTGGACATCAAGAGATATCGAAGGACAAGGTGGCTAGATATACTAATGGCTTGAGGTTCAATATTCAAGATGAGTTAAGTATGATGAGGATTTATGCAGTGGAGAATGCTTATTAGTATGCATTGAAGACAGGAGATTTAAGGTTTAAGATTGTGTTATCAGTGGTTGCGATCAGAGATAGAGGTAGAACATTGTGCCAGGGTTCAGAGTTTGGATTGGATCTGACAGGAAAGTAGTGTCATTCCCAGATCAGTTAATTGAGATCATTACTTAAGGCTAACTCTAATAGGTTAGTGGGCTAAATCGCTTAACAAGGTGGACTTTAATAGGTCTCATTGTATAAATACTTTAACAAAGTGACTTCTAAGAAGGATTTATAAATCCTCTAGCAAGGTAGATCCTAATAGGTCTGAGTACTTCTAATAAGGTACTAGTCATTCTTAACCGGATGAGATCCTAACAGGGTATTGTAACCTCCTAATAGGGAAACTCTTTTTACTGTAAATAAGAGATTTGTGGGTGTCATCCCCACTGTGGTTTTCTCCATCTTACAAGGGTTTCCATGATAAAAAAAAATAGTGGTGTTATGTGTTATGCTTTGTGGATGCTTGAATTGTTTCACTTCTATTGCATAGTTACACTTGCATGTTTGGTTGTATGGAAGTTCTTTAAAAGTATAATCAGGTTCTTGGTTGAATTAGTTCATTACTGTTTGCACTAATTGATCCCCCCTGTCAGTGCTTCTATATACTAACAAAGGTGTCCGATGCAGGAGCATCCTTGGTTATTGGCAATCTTGCATCACCCAAAAATATTTCCTTTTTATTTTGTTCATGTTTTCCTCTTTTTATTCTTTTAGTGGTGTTCCTTGGTTTTGGACCATTTTTTGGTGAACCTCAAGGTATGTTCTAGACATCATGTTGTAATTATGTCTGGGTTTGCACCTTAATCGGATAATTAGTTGAGGAGATATTAAAGATTCATGGTCAGTTTTGTGTGTTCGTCATGTTCTAATGATCAGTTGGAGTTTTCTGATCTCGCAAAGAATTTTCCCGATTAGCAAAGTTTGTGGCTCATATCACGATGTTCCTAGATCTTTGGCCAATGTCTATCTTGGATCACATGTCATTTCTACATCTTGGCATTGAGATCCTTATGATGTGGGTCCTGACATATATTTTTGTATTACATTTTCTTTGTCTTGGAAAATGTAATTCACATGGCTGACATATGAGTTGCCAAGGCTCTATATATTGAGGCATTTTATCTTTTTTTAGGGGTGGTGGAAGCGAGGGGTAGGATAACCTTTGGAAGGTTAGTACTAGGGTTTAGATATGCATTTGTGTGGTAATCAGACATATAAGTAGAAAGAATGTAAGTTGCATGTTGCAGGCTAATCAAATCTAAATATATGATTATGTGATAATGTGAAGATTTTTTTTAGCATGTTGATTATATTTTCTTGTTTCTTAGTTGGTTATTTCTATTGCGTTGACTCCTGCTGCATGGTTTGGACCATCTCTATTGGGCAAGCTCCTGCCATGACTACGTCAGATGGTATTAGAGAAAGGTCGATGTTCCTATTAGCAAATCTGAGTTCCTAGGCTTGCAAATCCCTAGTTAAATCTGGCTTGCACTAACTGAGGACTTGCACAAGGTGGTTAGGAAGAGATTTGTTCAACAGTATCAGATTTCCACAATCAATTTAAATTAATTATTTTCTTCTGGATTTGATTGTGTAAGTGTTTTTAGCATCAACATTTCGGATCACACTACGTGATCCATCATCAAGATGAGAGAGAGAGTGCAAGAATTGTAAAAATAAGATGCAGACTAAGCCTCATTCAAAAGATGTATAGAGAGAGAGAGAGAGAGAGAGAGTACAACAAAAATTGCCTAAATAAAAGAAAAATACACCTAAGAAAAAGGAGCTAAAAAATAAAAATAAAACTACAACAAACACACAAAGAAAAACTAAAAAAGCTATATATATATATATGCGTGTGTGCAGCTATATACATATATACAAAAGCACATACCTGAATATATATACATATATATATATATATATACATATATATATATATATATATATATATATATATATATATATATATCTGTGTGTGTGTGATATGCATGTACATATACATATATATACAAATAGATATATATATGTGTGTATATATGTATGTATATGTTTATGTATATGTATATGCATATACATATACATCCATACATATATATATATATATGTATGTATGTATGTAGATGTATGTATGTATGTATGTATGTATGTATGTATGTACCTATTTATACATACATATGTGTGTGTGTGTGTGCGCGCGCGTATGCATATATACATATATATGTTTACATATATAGATATATATATATGTATATGTATGGATGTATATGTATATGCATATATATATACTTATATATGTATATGTATGGATGTATATGTATACGTATATACATATACATAAACATATACATACACACACACACACACACACACACACATATATATATATATATATCTATATCTATATATGTGTGTGTGTGTGTGTGTCTATATATATATATATATATATATATATATCACACACACACACACACACATATATATATATATATTGATGTAGCCCCAGAAACTCTCAAGAAGAATTACTCAGAAAAATGTACAACAAAATTGCAGAATCTAAATTCTTCCTTTGCTAGAATGATCATTGTCCTCCTCATCATGAGACTTTCTTCAATATTCAGAGACACTTCTAGTTCTGATCCTTCATTGTCAACCTAGGCTAGGTTCACTCTAGATGGCCCACCTTGATTTCCATCTTGCATGTTAAAATTGGAACACTCAAAGGCCCTGTGTCCTTCTTCTCCACATCTGAAACAAGTGAATGGTATTCTTTGGCCTTCCCATCCTCTTCCATTACCATAGCCTCTACCACGTTGAAACCCCCTTCCTCTTTGTTGATTCCATGGATTTGGGTAGGTTTCTTCTTGTTGCTCACTTCCTTGACTGGAACTTGAGCCTCCTTGAAATGGAGTTGATGTACCCCTTCATCCTCCTCTATTCCTCTGATTGTACTACCTATTTTTTTTTTTCTATAGCCTTTAGAGACAATTGATAGGCATCTTCCATACAGTTGATCTGATGGATGCTTAGCTCATCCTGAATAGAGTATTTCAAACCATTTAAATACCTTGCAGCCATTTGTTCATTACTTTCTTGATGTTCTATACAGATGGACAACTTGTAAAATTCATCTGTATAATCTTGCACAGAAGACAAGTTTTGTTTCAAATTCTAAAACCTTCAGAAGAGTGTTTGAGCATAATCCACAGGTAAGAATTTTTCTCTCAGCTTTTTCCCCATTTTGCTCCATGTCTTGATTTTATCCTTCCCTTTCTTTGTTCGTTCATTTTGGAGATGATCCCACTAGATCATCGCATGTCCCTTTAACTTGGTGCATGCAAACCTCATCTTCTTTTCTTCTGTCATAGACTTCCATTCAAAAAACTTTCCCATCTCATTTAACCAATCTATCACTTCCTCTAGCTTAAGACTACCTGCATAGTCTGAAACATCAACCTTGATCACTTCATTTTTTTCCTCTAAGACTCTGAGCAGCCTCTCTTCGAAACTCACTTCTTCTTCTCATCCTTCTTCTATTCCTTCATCTCCTTGGCTCGCCTCTCCATCAGATTCATCTTCTTCTCTTTGTAATCCTTGATTTTCAAATCGGTTTGTGACTTCTGCTACTTTTCTTTGCAAGCTTATCATATCTCTTTGTGTTTGGGTAAGAACTCTACCTCTTCCTCTTCCTCTTCCTCTTCCTCTTCCTCTCCCAGCCATCATCCTGCTCTGATACCAAATGATGTAGCCCCAAAAACCCTCAAGAACAATTACTCAGAAAAATGTACAACAAAATTACAGAATCTGACTTCTTCCTTTGCTAGAATGATCATTGTCCTCCTCATCATGAGAATTTCTCTGATATCCAAAGACACTTCTTGTTCTAATCTTTCATTTTCAACCTGGGCTAGGTTCACTCTAGATGGCCCACCTTGATTTCCATCTTGCATGTTAAAATTGGAACACTCGAAGGCCCTATGTCCTTCTTCTCCACATTTGAAACAAGTGAATGGTCTTCTTTGGCCTTCCCATCCTCTTCCATTATCATAGCCTCTACCACATTGAAACCCCCTTCCTCTTTGTTAATTCCATGTATTTAGGTGGGTTTCTTCTTGTTTCTCACTTCCTTGACTAGAACTTGAGCCTCCTCGAAATGGAGGTGATGTACCCCTTCGTCCTCCTCTATTCCTCTGATTGTACTACCTTTTTTTTTTTTCTTTAGCCTTTAGAGCCAACTAATAGGCATCCTCCATACAGTTGATCTGATGCATGCTTAGCTCATCCTAAATAGTGTATTTCAAACCATTTAAATACCTTGCAGCCATTTGTTCATTACTTTCTTGATGTTCTATATGGATGGACAACTTGTAAAATTCATCTATATAATCTTGCACAGCAGACAAGTTTTGTTTCAAATTCTGAAACCTTTGGAAGAGTGTTTGAGCATAATCCACAGGTAAGAATTTTTCTCTCAGCTTTTTCTCCATTTTGCTCCATGTCTTGATTTTATCCTTCCCTTTCTTTGTTCATTCATTTTGGAGATGATCCTACCAGATCATCGCATGTCCCTTTAACTTGGTGCATGCAAACCTCATCTTCTTTTCTTATGTCATAGACTTCCATTCAAAAAACTTTCCCATCTCGTTCAGGTACGTGCATATGTATATATGTATATATATTCAGGTACGTGCTTTGGTATATATGTATATAGCTACACACACACATAATTATATATATATATATTTATTTATTTATTTATTTATCAATAAATTTAGCTTTTTTAGTTTTTCTTTGTGTGTTTGTTGTAGTTTTATTTTCTATATTTTAGCTCCTTTTTCTTGGGTGTACTTTTCTTTTATTTAGGCAATTTTTATTGTTGTTTTCCTCTTTAGAGTTGTACTTTTGTTTTTTTATTTTTATTTTTTTTGCTCTCTCTCTCTCTCTCTCTCTCTCTACCCCTTCCTTTTTATACACCTTTTGAGTGAGGCTTAGTTTGCATCTTATTTTTACAACTCTTGCACTCTCTCTCACCCTAATGATGGATCACAGAGTTTGATCTGAAACGTTGATGCTAAAAAAACTGACACAATCAAATCCAGAAGCAAATAATTAAATTAATAAGAGATTTGTTGCTGGTTATGAACTTTGTATAAGGTATCCCATTGGTGAAAAGATTGCTGAAAGGAGGAAGACTATGAGTATGTTCAATAGATCGCTAAGTGAGAGGCAATTAAATCATTGTATTCATATTGCCAAGCTAAGGTAGTTGAACCTGAGGATTGGGAGAGATGTCGCAAAGAAGAATGAACCCTAGGAGGTTAGAACAAATGATGGAGGACTTTCAAACTGAGATCCAGAATGCATTAACTGAATTGTGAAGGAATCATGAGACTGAGGAGGAATATGAGGAAGTTGTTGAAGATATTGAGACTGTAGATACCGAGATCCCCGCAGATGAAGAGAGGTACATTGTTGAGAGATATGGCACAAGTAATTAAAAGTCATAGAATGGAGGTTTCTACTTTTTCTAGCTCATTGCATGCTAATGATTTGATTGATTGGATTGGTGAGTTGGAAGATTACTTTTAGCTTGAGGATATCATAGATCCATGGAGGGTTATATTAGCATAGACTAAGTTAAAGGGTCATGATGCCTTATGGTGGAAATAATTGTAGAAGCATAGAGAGGAAATTGGTGAAATGAAGATCACTAGAAGGAGGGTAAAGGATTCTATATTAAAGACTAAATTCATTCCTGAGAATTATGAAGTAGAATTGTTCAAGAAGTTTAAAAAATTGAAGTAGAAGGACATGAGTATAAACAATTACACCGAAGAGATTTACAAGATGACAATCAGATCTGAAAATCAAGAGATATCTAAGGAGAAGGCAGCTAGATATACTAATGGCTTGAGGTTCAATATTCAAGATGATTTATGTATGATCAGGATTTCTACAATTGAGGATTCTTATCAGTAAGCATTGAAGGAAGAAGATAAGTTAAGGAGGAGACAAAGTAATCCTAGAGGAAGGGAGAAGCAAGTGAGTAGAAATGGCAAAGAGAAGAAAACCACTAAAGATTAACCTAATCAGAGAGCACTTAGGAGAGGAATTGGTAATAAATATTTCAAAGGTACTTGTTTCAAATGTTGTGGCATAGGACATAGAGCTTTTCAATACTCTGAAGGATCTAGTAAAAGCTTGGGCAGACAGAACCTTATGGCATGTGAGGAGAAGGCTACTAATGAACTTGTGGAGAGTATGCAAGAACCTAAGATGGGAGAATCTCTTATGCTTAGTAGAGTCATGTTGAGTAAGTAGGAAGTTGCACCTACACAAAGGAGGAACTTGTTTAGAACTGTTTGCAAATCAGAGGGTAAATGTTGTAAGGTTATTGTGGATGGAAGTAGTACTAATAATTTGGTATCAGAAGAAAAAGTTAAGAAGCTTGGCTTGAAGATGCTTAAGTATCCTTGTCCTTATGGGATAACAAGGTTTCAAGATGATCACATGGTGGAGGTGAAAGAATAATGTTTTGTAAACTTCAACATTGGCCCTTACAGAGATTCAAGGTATTGTGTGGTGTGGTATCTATGAGTGCTTGTCATGTTCTATTAGGAAGACCTTGGCAATATGATAGAAAAGCTATCCATGATTTCAGAAGTAACTTGGTCACAATTGAGAAGGATGAGAAGAAGTTTGTGTTGGCAAGTTGACGAGTGTATATGACTTATTTTGTGTTGTCATTATGATAACAAAGTCATATGAAGTTTTGACAGTAAACTTTGAAGAGAAAAATTGACTAAGTATAGAAAACAAAATAGTACAGAGTTATTCAGTTGATCAGAGCACCAGCGCATGTGTGTATGATCGAGTCAGACTATGTGCATTCATACTTAAGCTCTATGATATGTTTTTGTGTTTACCCTATACACGCATGGTACGGAAAGACAGTATGGAGAAGTTACAGGAAGATTAAGTGACACTAACAGTTCAGAAAATAGAGTATGGAGCCGACCTCAGAGTTTGAATTAGCGTATAATATTTTGTTTTGTAAAGGCTATGCGCCTATTGTAATGAGTTTTTAATTATGTCTTAATCATTCATGTAAACACACTTAAGCCAATTTGTTTGGAAGCATTGTGTGTGTTTTTTTTGGGTCGACTAAGGTCTTGTTATTAGTTGCATATATTCAGGCATGTATATATACTAGACATGCACTTTTGTATTAGTGTGTCGATGGAAAAAGAAGCAGAGAAGATATTTAGAAGATCAATATGAGCAAACCAGTATGAAGTAGAAGTCTACAAGAGATTTAAGCATCAGTGCATAAACGGAACTGATCAGACAACAGTGTCATTTTAGCAGTTCATTTTTGATATAGTGTATATTAGTTATCAGAAGGTTGTAGCCTTCATCTTATTGAGCAGTGAGCTCTGGCAGTGAGCCAACCACCTCTAACAGGGTTTTTGTAAAGACTCCTAACAGGGTGATTGTACTTAAATTGTAAAGACTGCTCCTAACACGGCAAAGGAACTTTAACAAGTTCATTATACTAGTATAATCATTTGTGGGTACTAATTTCCACCGGGTTTTTCCTCTGATCAAGGTTTCCCTATAATCATATCTTGTGTTATGAGTTATTGTGTTATGCTTCATTTGTTATCTATTTGATTCAAGTTTAAAGTTGTTGAATTATAATTAATAGACAAACACTTATTCACCCTCACCCCCCCACCCCACCCCCCCCCCTCAGTGTTTCTAACAGTTTATTTTTTTTCCCTTGNCCCCCCCACCCCCCCCCCCCCCCTCAGTGTTTCTAACAGTTTATTTTTTTTCCCTTGAAGGAGGTAGAGGGGAGAAGTGCAAGGAATCTGAGCATTATAAAGAGTAATTGTTTGGAGAAACATAATATAGAGGTTGATATGGATCTAAAGAATGATATGAAAGGAAGATCTGAGAACCGATTGGTATCAAATAACAGATCAGATAAAGTGAAGTAGTAGAAGACTTTGGTTTTTGATCAAATGAAGTCTTGTAATAGAGGTAAATCATGTGTGCAAAAGACAAGATGTGGTGATAGAATTTATTTACTACCTAATGATTATCTAAGGCATGATAGAGTAAGTACAAATTAAAGTGAGATGATTAATCTGACAGAAGAAAGAGCAAAAGTGCAGAGAAAGAAAGTTACAGATAAAGAGGATATTTGGATTAAGTATGAGCATGGGATTTATGTCCTGAATCTTGTAAGATGTTCATAAGTTCCTCTTATGGAACATCTTCTTTACACTAGGGGTGTCTGATACAGGATCATCATTGGGTCGTTGGAAATCTTGCATCACCCAAAAATATTTCCTTTCTATTTTGTTCTTGTTTTCTTGTTTTTGTGTTTTTAGTGGCATTCCTTGGTTTTGGACCATTTTCTATGGCAAACCTCAAGGTATATTTTAGACATCATGGTGTACTTATGTCTGGTTTCGTACCCCAATCAGATACTCTGCTAAGGAGATATTAAAGATTGATGGTCAGTTTTGTGTGTTCTTCATGTTGTAAGAGTTAGTCGGAGTTTTTGATCTCGCAAAGCATTTTCCTGATCGACAGATCTTTTTGGCTCATATCATGATATTCTTAGATCTTTTTCCAACCTCTCTCTTGGATCACGCATCATTTATACATCTTGGCATCGAGATCCTTATTATTTGGGTCTTGACCTATATTTTTGTATTATGTTTTTTGTCTTGGAAAATGTAATTGATCTTGATGACATATGAGTTGTGAAGGCTATATATTGAGGCATTCGATCTTTTTTTAGTGGTGGTGGAAGAGAGGAGTGGTACTAGTGTTTAGATTTGGATTTCTGTGGTAATCAGGCATGTAAGCTACAAGAATGTAATTTGCATGTTGCAGGCCAATCAAATGTAAATATATAATTTGTGATAATGTGAAGATTTTTTGTAGCATGTTGATTATCTTTTCTTGTTTCTGAGTTGGTTGTTTCGGCTATGTTGACTCGTGTTGCATGGTTTACACTATCTCCATTGGGGAAACTCTTTCCATGACTGCATCACACATAGTCTCATATTTTTAGCTAGATTTTGTTGACAGGTTCCTTTCTAATTCCTATTTCAAGATTTGTACTCAAATATTGCATATTTGTTCAATATCTTTCTATTTATTTCGATTACTATCAAATTTATATTGAACACAAAACAAAGAATGATTCAATCACTCCTTGGATTTGTGTCTAGCTCTTCTCAATCCCAGTTGGTCTGTAAATTGGGTCAATTGGATTATTCTTTAATGTATGTTGAAGTGAATGAATTTGATTCCTATTTTGTATATTTAGACTAGTGATCTCTACAATGTAGTTATAATGTAATCTTGAACACTTTTTTTAATACCTTGCATAGAGTACAACAACTTAATGTTTTAATTTTTATTCATTTTTAACTGGATAAATTTTTCTTCATAGAAAATCTTTTAAAAAATTCAACTATACATTCCAATTTTCCTTTTCTTCTCATAAGAAGTATGGTAAGTTTATCACCATACAAGAGAACATCCACTCATATTTAGCTAAGAAAAGGAAATACCATACACCTCAAATACTTTGTGAACATTGAAATACACCTCCATTTTCTTGATCTATGAATCTAATATCATTGCATTTTATTGGCCTCAAAAGTTTTGATTTCTACTTTGGATGAAATATTTTTAAATCAAATACCTATTTCTAAACATCATTTTCATCCCAAAAAAAATCCTTCTAAAACACCAAATTTCATGGCTAAAGGTCACACAAAAACATTCTTAGATAATTATGCTTGAGTTATTTGGATTTGTTGTCTAACCATGTATTCTTATTATTGAGTCATCTATTGTTGGTATTCCATTATTTGTTGTTTAAATAGATCTAAGACAATGTCATAAACATATATAGATTCCAATAAAAAATATAAAAATAAATGTAATATGAATTAGTTGAAACAATTAAAAGCAAATTTATATTAGAAAAAATCAAACTTAAAGAAAATGAATTTCTAATAATACTAAAATAAAGATAAACATTTTCCTCGTCTACAACAATTAATTTAATTTTAATGTATATTCTACCCATTCTTAACAATCTACTTCATTCATTATAGTTTGGTAGTAATGAAAGTTTAAGCAGTTTAGTTCAAAGGCGACTTTAGTGGAGAAGGGAGAAGAATCGTGGAAGGTTTCTACGCCACTCGTTTCTTTCTGGCAGGTAGCATATCAATGGCGGATAGATCCATGCTCTTTCATCTATGTTTTCCCAACTTTTACTTTAATCTAAAATCATATCAAATAACAGACCTGCGAAATATGCCAAAATGCAGGTGCAGCAGCAGATCATAGAAGTGCGCCTTCACGAGATCCAACACCCAACGAATGTAACAACACTAGTCATGTTCCTTCCTCGAAATGCTACACGCAATTACCATTTCACATTAATTTATTTAATACTACGCTAAAACCTTAATTATCTATCCTACAACCCAACATAAAAGCGAATCTTTTTTTTTTTTGTTCCTCCTGATCATTGCCAAGCATTCAAGGCTTGAAATACTATTTTACAGACAAGGGTTTTTGCGTCTGCGCATACAATTTCTCGGATCACGTGGGAATACCTGCAAATCAAGGTTTAAATTTTACAAAAGTTTAGACGCCAATCGTACTCATCGTCATGAGTGGAAGGAAGCGTGGATCCCTGTGCTTTCTGGTAATCCGCTGCAAGATTTCCTTAATTATTCAGACTAATGGCTTTAAAAAGTAAACATGTCAAATTTTTAAAGATAAATGGATTCCACCGCGACAAAGGGCTATGAATGGGAGATGAAAATGTAAACAACTCACAGTAAAGGCAAAAAGAAGGCAGTTAAACAAATGTCAGGGCATTGCAGACTCGGTTTATGGATAAATAATGGAAAGATTCTTGAGAAGGATTAGTAAAAATTTTGCCTGCACAAACAGATTGACAGTGCAATACAGCTGGAAGTTTTATGGGAATGATGATGAGATTACAGGAGATGATGTTGCAGGGGTGCATAGGAGGCACAGGTATTCAGAGTCCACACTCTCCCCCGCTTTTACATCGATCGAATACCGACCTTTCTGCCTGATGTCATTATTAATGACAGAGGAAAAAAAATGAAAATATTATTTACCTAAGAACAAATAATAGTTATTTAATGCATAAGTTATCAGTCTGTGCAGCAATAAAAATGCAAATTGCTTTGCCATGGCTTTGGCCACGATTCGAACCTTGATTTCTGCTAATGGTACATATGGTACACTGGTTCAAATTTCGTTGCTGGAGGGAGCGGGGGGCGATTTATTGAGTTGAAATGCCAAAAGATTCAGGCTTTGGAGGTTTTGAACTCGGGTTGATCGGATGTGGCAGAAAGCCTGTGAACCATGGCCATGAAGGAATTGGCGGGCGCAGAAGCGGCCGTTCGGGCGTCGTGATTAAAATGAGCGAATGGCAGATGATCGTGCGCAGTGCTGGTACCGGTAGTCGCGACATTATGATGTTGGGGATCGTGCTCGTTATTGTTGTCGCTGTCGTCTGCCTCGATCTTATCATCGTCGTAGTCCTCTACAATGGACTGCTGCTCCCTCTGCTGCTGCTGATGCCCAGATTGCATGTCGTTGTCCTCGTCATCCTCTTCGTCATCGTCCATGTCCATCACGTCCATCACAAGGCCTTCTCCTGGCTTCAATGCAGCGCCATACTTCAGATTCGTTACAACGAACTAACAAATTTACTGACAATTATCTCCTACTCATCAAATATTTTCATTTTACTGAATCAGATCCGGGGGATTTGTCTTTTACCTTCTTCATAGCTCGGTGATGATCGGCACCGGTTCGATTCTCGGGGTTTGAATAAAAGGCTGTCCCGTTGGTTGGAGCAATGGCTGCACCTGGAGCTGTACCGGCACCGTTGTTTTTGGCGTCGGAAGAAGGTCCGGGAGGTGGCATTATGGCCAGAATGCGGCCGCCCTCTTTGTCAGCTGCATCGACGCCGTGGTTCTTTTGTTGATCCTCTTTGATTGCACTTGAATTTGTGTTGCTGAGGATTCTTTTCCTGTACAATTGATCGAGCTGGTGGAAATAAGGGCAGGTCTTTGCATCCTCGGGGCGTTTTTTGTTGCTTTCTTTAACCTTCTTGAAGTATTTGTTGATGTTCTCCCATTTCTCTTTGCATCTCTTTGCGCTGCGATTGTACCCTAGGCGACCCATTCCAGCGGAGATTTCTTCCCAGAGAGGTCCTTTGGGGCCTGCGTCTTGGTACCGCGGCTCCATTCCGCTTCGCAGCTTGATCAACGCGTGCACTTCCGGCTTCGGCCATCGGCTACTGCTCGGATCGAAAGTAATATCCATTTGCTCTGCACTGACTGCAAAGCCACCGGCACCAGCGGCGTTTTCCTGACTATTATTGTTGTGACTGTTGTTGTTGCTGTTATTGTTGTTATCTCTGTGTTGCTGTTCATGAGTTTCGTGAGTTACAGGCACTGGATTTATGGTAGTTGTCGACTGCGCAAGAGGAGCCATTGTAGGAATCCCTTGAAATGTCTGGCCTGTAAGTTTCTGAAGAAACGAGATGAAGGCTGCGTCTCTGGAAGCGGAGAGGGCTCGTTCCTGAGCCATTATTTCGTGCTCTCTGTGAAGGCGAGCCATCTCTTGTCTCTTCCATGCCTCTTCGCGAACCATTCTGTCTTGCTCGCGTTTCTCTATGGTTTCTAGAAACTTCTGCTGCATCATTTCCTGTCTTTCCATGACTTGCTTCATTAACTGCTCGAAGAAAAGCATCATATTCTTTGTAGAAGCACTAGGACCGGAACTGGCGCGTTTCCTCTTGCGGCTATCAGTCTGCTCATCGTAGTCGTCATCTTCCTCGGAAGAATCGGAAGAGAAACCCAAATTTCCACCACTGAATTCTGAGCTGTGCCTTACAGCCACAGGGTTAGTAGTAGGAGCGGCGGCGGCGGAGGAAATAATATTTCTGTTCATTTCACCAGCAGTCACATTTGTACTTAGCATGACAGGCGCTGAACAAAGCTGCGGAATGAGTCGATTTGGCGGAGGAACGGAGCTTATTGCCTGAGCATTATTATGGCTGCTTCTCGCATCATTGGCGTTACTGGTAGGGCTGCCATGGTTATTATTACTATTGCTGCTCTGGAGAGCCTCCAGCTGGCTAAAGAATCTGTAACTTTTCCCGTCCTGGCGTCCAGCTCGCCCGTCTTTGGTCCGCTTATAGTACTTGTGAACATTTTCGAATTTTTCTTTGCATTTCTTGGCACTCCGATTGTAACCTAGCTCTGCGAGCCTCCTGCCGGGTGCAGTGGTGCAAAGGTCAGCATATATTTTCAAAATAAGTTACCACAAAATCTACTTATCTCTAAATTCTATGCTTTAGCTTCAGAACAATCCAATTTATTGCATCGGTATCTTCTTGAATAACACATTGCATTGAGTGATAGAATTAGATCAGGCTTGAAAAATTATTGCGCAGAATGTAAATTAAACAGATAAATTTAGAAAAGAAAAGGATTTCAATCCAGTCTGATCCCTACACAGTGAAGATAAATATGGAATTTTGAATTGAACAAAAAATCAGACGAGAATTTTAATCTTATTATCGGCTGGCTGCAACGGATTTCTCTGCAGGCTAGAGAACATGTGATATTAATCGAAAGATTTACAATTTAACTAAAAATTACACAAAAAATTGGAAGAAAAATGTCGTAAGGCGGAAATGGCGTTTTACACCTGGCTAGATTACAGTAACTTTATTCAAAGCTTTCAAATTTAACCATAATAATGCACATAGTCTGCTATATTTTTTTCTCCAGCTGTTTAGATTACACTTACATTAAACCCTAAGCTGCGATGAATTTCTCCGCCCCTAGATTAACAGACATTTCAATTTGAACGGCAAGGCGAGAGGTGTGCACAGAAGCGACGAGTTTCTCCGTCGCCTAGATTAATGTGGACATATTTTTCAAATTGAATCGCAACAAATACAACAGTTTGGCGAGCGGTGTGCACAGTCTGCGATAAATTTAACCGCGGGCAATTCAATTAAAATAATTCAAAGTAACTCCAATTTTAACCTAAACACGCGAGAATTCGACGAACAGTGTTCAAAAGCTACTACGAAATTTTCCCGCTGGTTAGATTCATAAATTCATCAAACGTACAAAAAGCTAATTCACATTGGAGTAATTTCCGCATAATGTACGACTCAATTAATGTTGAAATTCAGATTCATCAGGAAATCACTAAATCTCTAGATCGACAAAGAACCGTAACTTAAGCTCCAGGTACTGTAATTAGCCGGCGGCGTTCACAAATTTGTTTACCGACACGTTTGGTCTGCGAGAGCTCTACAGAACCATGCCTTCTAAAGTCAAGCAAATTTTGTCGTACAATTACCAGCAGTCATCTAATTCTCTCTATTCGATCTTGAACTTTGCTATTGGCGGATCTGTTTACTGTTGGAACCCTAAGTGATCCAAATATCGATCTCAAAACAAGGAATGGAAACAGCAGAATTGGCAATGAACAGATACATACCGCGAAACAGCAGAATTGAGATTGGAAAGACACATACCGTGAAACATCCTCCCAGAGGGGGCCTTTGAGGCTTGCGTCGCGGAAAGTGGCGTCCATTTCTGATCGGATTTTAAGAAGAGCGAGGGTCTCCTGCCGAGGCCAGCGGTTTCCCACAGGACCGCCTCTCTCACCATCCTCACCATGAAGCCCCTCCTCATCTCCAAAGCCGCCGCCGCCGCCAGGCATAAGCTGCTCAAAGCCAGCGGAGCTCCGCTGCGCCGCTGGCGGAACCGCTGCCGTCTGCGAGATCTCGTTCAAGGAATCCGCCTTGTGCGATGATTGCTGCAAAAGCTGATGCTGCTGCAAGTGCTGGGCCGTCTGGTCATGTGAGGAGATCCCGAGCATGTGACCATGGGCTGGGCGGCCACTCCCACCACCAAATTGAGCGACATCGGAAGGCACGGGCACGGGCACTCCATACTGCTGCCCACTTCCTCCTCCTCCTGCAGCCCCTTGCTGCATTCTGCCTCCCAAAAGTCCCGATTTCAATGTCTAATTCTCGTTATCTTTTCAAAGTAATCTTCTCCTACACTCTTCCACATGGGAATTTACCCAATTCACAAGTTGCGCATCAGAAAACGTACAATTCACAAATTGCGCATCAGAAAACGTACAAATGGGGGGAGGGAGAAAAAGTGGGCGAGCCGCACGAAAAAACTAAAGAGCTCAAACCTCTCCGCCCCTCCTCCTCCAGAGAAGGCAAGGCAAAGGCAAAGGAAAAGGAAAGGAGGAAATGAGTAGAAGCAAGAGTCAACAGTCAGTAGAAGGAACAGGAGATGATGTATACATAGATAAGGAAGGGGGCGAGGGAGGGAGGGAAAGGGTATGTGCTGTGTACATGAGGTGGGCGTGAGACGCTGCGCTGTCAGCCGGAGTACTTGAAGCTAATAATAGTTAACAACAATGAAAACGATGGCGACCGGAAAGCAAAATTAATCACACACAGACATAATATAAACGGGGCAGAGAGGGGGGACTGTGTTGAAACCGATGGAACAGGAGAGGAATTGAAGGAGGTTCGGGCAGGGGCAGGGGCAGGGGCAGGGGCAGGAACAGAGAGAGAGAGATCTCCGTTGGAACAGAAACGGGAGGAGGTTCGGGCAGGGGCATATATCTCCGTTAAAACCCCAGGAGAGTGAGCTGTAAAGTGGGGCCGAGTGGCAGGCGATTGAACGTGCCGGGCGATTATCGCGGATCCCACAGTGAGCATCTCACCGCAAAACCTGTCGGAACTGGGAAGTCGGAAGAAGTGGGAAAGAGGAAGAAGAAGAAGAAGTTGTTTTGTTTCGATTATTGATGGGCAGCATTTAAAAACCCCACGATACAACTCGAATCATGTGCAGGAGCATTCCATCGCTTTCCACAAGTCTGCGGATGCCGAAATTCTTTATTTTAATCCGGGAGGAGGTGGCCTCCTTTTTACTCCGGCCGGCGCCCGGGAAATAAGCCTCAAAAGAGTGCCACGTTGAGGGTTTACAGGTTATCGTTACGTCAGCGAGACTTTTTTTATTGCTTCAATGCCGGCCTGTTTCCGGGTTGGCCGGCCCCACCGCGTAAGTTGAAAGCATTCCTTTCTCACTATTTACACCTCCAAATATTCATAATTAAGAGTTAAAGTATTGAGTCAAGTCGTTTCCTATTGGATGATGTTCGCACAACAAGTGGCTCCCGAGCCCACCACGACGTGGTTTTCAGAGAAATTGTCTTGTGCTTTGTCGTTGTTTAATTTAGCCTTTTTCTCTCACTTCCACCTAACTACATTGCCCATGTCATGAAAACTAGGCGAAAGCTATCCCGAATTATTCCCTCTTGGTGTAAAGCCCCTGTCTCATGATTACTATCTTTAACCTTTCTTCCTCAACGTGACACAAACGGGAAGAAGTGAAAGCTCATCAAAAGACCTCCACTTGTGTATCAAAACATTTCTTAACTTTAATCACCTCGCTATTTCTCATTGGTCACACTTTTGACATTCACAACGTTGTGGGAGACTTCGTATATCAATGGACTCGCATTTATAATAGCCAGCTCAAGTGAGAATGGAATGACCATTCCACCCCATTACACTATGGAATGGGGATCTTTTTATTTTTTAATATGAAATATGCTCAAATAAAATAATGTCTAACAAGTGTTCACTTATTTGCTTCTATTATTCTACTTAATAAATAATAGTCTCTCTATTAATGTTGTTTAATTAGATATATATATATTTTAATGGTTTTTAGTAATAAAAATATACATTTAGCTCATAGTAAAAGTTGTCATTAAATTGAAAATTAAGAAATTTTAAAGAAAGAAAGCAAGAAAGATTTGATTCTTTTATAGTCTATGATGGTAGGTGATTCATGTTGGAAAGATTGTTACAATGTAGACAATTGTTATTTTGTCATTGATGTCAAACCTTAACTGGTGAGACTATTGTTGTATGTTTGAGTACCTTATCCATTGATTGATGAAGATTTGAAAGAATGGGATAACAAAAAGACCAAGAAAATGGTTGAGTTATGAGTATACACCAGGGTACTTGAGCATCTGACACTTTGGCAAAGTGATACATTGTTTATCTATCACTGACAGTTCACTGGAAGGTCGATGCCAAGCAAAGCGAAAGTCGATGCCGAGCGCCAGTGAAATGCTGAAAGAGACAGAGAAAGTCGAGCAACAGTATTTTTTTTATTGATGAGATTTGAGATCTATGGCCGACATAGTTGATTTCATTGGTATATGCATTGTTAATTAAGATTGATCCACATTCATTTAATGCACGGGAAACCATTATTAGCGCATGGATTCAATGTTTAATTAATTATTGTATTGGAGAAGTAAATTAAATGTAATGATGGAAAGATCCGTTGGATCTAACCTAACCTAAGATTTATGATCTTGATTAAGCGGCAAAAGATCTATCTGACCTAGATGAAGAGGTATATTATAACCTACCGTGGTTATTGTTATTGTATCCCAAGGAAGGAGAAGTGGAATGCAAAGTATTGCATGGTTAAATGAATGATTGGTGAAGACCTAGCAGAGGAGGCTGAGTAGAGAAGCGAAGTGATTGCTTGATGAATTTCCAAGCAAATCTGAAGTTTGAGATGAAAATGAAGGCCACTCAGTGAATTAGCATTAGAGCTAAAATTGGATCTGGATTTACAAAGTAAGTTGTATGTATCAGATCACACTTGCTGATTACTTTCTAACCATTGTATCAGTTCAAATCCTTTAACCAGGTTGACCTAACAGTCATTGTATAAATCCTTTGAACAAGGTGACATTCAGATTGGAATGTTCTAAGTCCTCTAACAAGGCCACTCCTGACAGGGTGATTAAATCCTTTAAGTCACATTTGACAGTGTGTTTTGCAACCTTTAACAAGGTAGGCTCCTAACAGGGCATCACTTCAGAAGAGTGAAATTTTGGTAGCATGTTACTGGTGGTTTTTCCCATATTGGGTTTCCACGTTAAATCATAGTGTCAAAATGTGTGAATATTATTGTTTTATTTTACTGTTAAGTTTTTGCAAGCTTATTTCATTAGTACAGTAAACTGCACACTTTCGTTGTTTATTACTGTCGAGCAAATCTGAGTTGTTGAAGTTGGTTTAAAGTTTTATATGGGCACATCTCGACCTGAGTATAACTGATTCACCCCCCCTCTCAGTTATTCTAAATTCATCCTAACAATTCATATATAGGTTTTGAGATGTAGGAGACACATAACTATTTTACAAACAAGGTGCACATATGTTAGCTCATTCAGGATTTGGACTTGTAACTTCTCTTTCAAGAGCACAAGTTCTCCACCACTAGACTAACTTAGGTCGTACAATAGCAGATAAAAGAAATGGGAGCCAACATCCCACTAAGAATAGTAACAAATAACGTTACTAAAGTTGTAGAGTAAATGAAGAGACACAAAAGTTTCAACAACTACCAAAGATACTAGAGGCATAAATTCTTAATCACCAAAATCTCTCAAAATACCAATTATCTTTGTGAAGCATTTCACAACGAATACACATATGTCAATAATAAAGAATATTTAGTGATAAGATAAGTTTTATCATTTATGTCATGATAAGGAAGAAAAACACTACTAAGGACATTAGTTTCCCAAAGATCTTACAAAGAACAAATGAACAAGTAGCTATAGCTAAATGACTACTCCAACCCTTGTCAATCTCATCAAAGCCAACAACTAAATCAAGCATATTGCACTCAATTATTTTCCCAAGAAAAAAACAATATTTGAATAGATTCACTAGGAATAGCTCATAATAGGAAGCATTGCAATTGTTTGAAGACCAAAAAAACCTCCAAATCTTTCATCGTGTCATACTCACTTCCTCATAACTGACAAAATTTAATGTAGGGAATCAAAAATTAAATGACCCGCAACATCCTTGATGGGATGTATTGACTTATTTACAAATAGGGAATAAAGGAAAAACTGATCTAAGTTCATATAATCAACTCTCCCCAAACCATAAAGAAATTCATGGCCATAAATAATAAAAATTTATAAAAACAAGCCTCACACACCACTAATAGAAGATTAAAGGTTGTTAATGGTGTGAATCTTAGTCATTACATGGAAAATCACTAATCCCATTCCACAAAAGGATATTATAAAAATGAGTTTCTCCATTTTTTCCAAAGTGTAACTTGCATTACATTTAGCAAGAAGCTTAGTAAGAGAATCTACTTTCCTGTAAAAATTAGTAAAGGAAATAGATTTGAAATGGTACATGAGGGAATGGATTTTCTACACCAATTTCTATAGTTTAAGCTAATATATTGTTAGATTTATTGACTACATTAATGATAAAGGAGTCCCCAACTATCTCAAGTTTATTGATGTTAAGATCAATATCCACTTTGATGCCCTATATTGGGGGTCATATTTCTAATGCCATAAATTATTTGTAACATTGGGGATACTAATAGTATAGCCCAAGTAATGAAGTTACCAAGATGGTCCTTAATGAATCTCCTCACTCACAAGGTACCAATATTACTATAGAGGAGGGAATTTTCTACTCTCAAGACAACGAGGTCTCAAGGAGAAAATGACCCTTGACTACCTCAATTGGCCATGGCTCAAGTGAACTAGAATGAAGTGTTATTTGACTAAAAATTTAAACAATGCTTAATAATGAATGTGAGTGAAAATGCTTGAAAACTTAGAAATATGACTTGATAAAAATGTTTAATCCATAGAAGAAGAAATTAGAGAGAACATAGAATATGATATTAAATGAACAAAGCCTCATCCTTGGACGTTAGTGCATCATGGGGATGGTTGTTCACAGCTGTGTTGTGGTTTATAGGGAAAAGCCTAGAAACTATCAGAATTAAGTCCTTTGTCCTCCAAATTTGTTCATCAGTTGCACATATAGAGACAAGGAAAATATTCCAGGGCAAAAGTAAAAATGATGAAAGAAATCCCACATATGGGATTTCTTTTCATCATAAATAATTTGAAACATTAGTTGATCATAATTTCAACCCTTATGAAAGATCTAAAGTGCATCACTTCAAATTCTAAAAGTTATGTGGCCAAGTTATTACCTATAAAATTGCTTGAAGGGTCATCTTTTTTATTTTAGTTTATCCTCCTTTATGAAAAGAATCAAATATGAGATTGATAATATGCATGAAAATAATTAATAAAAATAGCCTTAGTTAGAGCTCCCAATATCCTAGTCTTTCTAACGTTTGCCAATATTCAATACTTCACTAGCGATAATCTAATAGTTCTCTATTTTTTTACCCCCAATATAAAGAAAATAAAAGTTAACTAAAGTTTGATTTAAATGTATTATAAAAGAACTATAAAAAAATAGATGAGTACAAAAATAAGGAAGTAATAACTATTTTAATTTTGAGTAATCCCAAATCATTTTATAATTTAGTTTGAATGATAGGCATCATAATTGAAATAGGATCCACCATTTTAAAGTTTGGATTAAACAAATATCATAACCAGAATTTATACAACATGTAAATATACCAAAGAGAGCATTTGTGTCAATTTTTCAAGCAATAAAAATTCATACAAATAAAACATTTTGCACTTGTAACCAAAAATAGAAGATTGGATATATGTATGCACATTAAATTAGATCACACATAATTGCTAGCATGTATTGATGACTAGGACTCATAAGGTTAGGGCTGCAATAAACGTAAATGCGGTGGTAGTCTTGATGGTCAAATAATCAGTTAATTTGTTTGGCTTATTGAAGGAGATAAAAAATAAATGGATAGTTGGCTAAGTTATTGATTGGATAGAAAGTGAATTTATCATGGTTTGGATGTTTATGTTTTTGATCCTCTATAATGCTAATTTGTTCAAGGAAATAGGAAGAAGAAAAAGATAAACCCCCATGTAACTCAATCTTGAGGCTATATCATAATCTTAGATACATCAAATGTTAAGTAAAGGGAGCACTTGGGAAGCTTTAGATGGTTAGAAAATAGAACATTACCCTAGAGGCATCTATCAAATATCCTTGCAAGGATCATGTAAAGAGAAAATATGAACTAGTAATTTACTTTACAATGTGCTAATTTGAAATAAGAAAGAATACATGGAAGACGTTTGAACAATAATTTCCATGGAGAATGAATTCTATTAGAAGGAAGTATTGATTGTTAGTTTTTTTCTTCAAAGTGTCTGGTAAACTTTTTAACATGATCAATGATGCTGGCATGACATACCCTCCAGTTCCACATGAAACACTTTTGTCCTAGAGCTATGAACAAGTGAGGCCACAAATGGGGGCCCTCATCCCCTTATTAAAACGCTAAGGCCCAAACCCGCTAGCACATTGGTTTAGCGAAAGAAGAAGTTTGCAATCACAATGGCCTAACAGAGGTTTGAACCTAGGTGGGGACAACAACAACACCACCACTTAACCAACACACTAAGTGGTGAACCCCAATAATGATTGTTAGTGTTACTTTAATGAGGATTTTATTATCTTGTGATTTATATCAAGGAATAACTTTAATTATTTTACAATTATATTCCTTATTTATTTTATAAATTCCACAATTACATAGTATTAGTTTTTATCATTCATAGATTAGATCATGAATTAGAAGCTAAGGTACACAAAAATGATGGATCACTTAATATAATAAAATAAATACTTGGTGTACACTTACATGGAATGTATAAATAGGAGTGGGTTAGTTACATAAAAAAATATTCATTAACCAAATATGATAGTATACTTTATAAATGTAAAGAATAAGTGTTAAGTTGAAAAGTGTGATCATAATATTAAAATCGATTAGTAATCGCAAATTTTATAATTTAGAATTCTATTTTTTTATGAAATAAGAATTTCATATGTTTGAATAATATATATTTAATAAAAAATTTAATGTATAAATTAACGTTCTTGTATATGAAAAATCTCATATATCAAACTAATGCTTCATTAAATACATAAAAAATAAATCCAATAAAACTAATATTAACTTGGTCATTTATATTTATACTAATGAACATTGTTCGATTTCATCGCTATTTAAATATTAGCATTTCAAGTATCACCACACAAGGATTATCTTATAGATTTCTTTTCTCAATGTTAAAATAAATATATCTAATCTAATTTCTATCATTAATTAAATAAGTTTCAACTATTTAATTAGTTGATCCAACATTTTCTAAAATTAATTGAATAAATTAGTTTTATTTTATTTAATCATCATTTTTGCAAGTATTATTTTTAAATTTAATATATACAACATTTATGTAAGACACAGGGGCTTCACTTAGTGAACCTGAATCATAGTGCGTGTGTTTGTGGCATACTAAAGAATCCCCCTATTTTCAAAAAATATTGCCCCAAACTCCTTTTTGTCACCTTCCTTAATACCCCCACACCTATTTTCCTATATAAAAACCCACCCCCCAACCCCAAAAAACTCCCCTCCCTCCTCTTTAGGCAATATATTGCCCCCTTTTTTCCCATTTTAAACCCCAAATATGAATGCATGCGTTATTGTATTGCCTCTTTAGTGAAGACCTCGTGATGTAAGAGGTCTCTAAATTACCCTCGCCATTAATTGAATAAATAAATAATTTTAATCATTTAATTAATAATTTACACATTCCCCACCACTTTATTTAAAATCAATCTTACACATGGTTGCAAGTGCACAAGGCTCCAAATGCATTGGCTCTAAAAGAACTCTTTTCAATCTCATTCCTTCATCAATATGTAAGAAAATATCCAACCTCCATATCTTTCTAGTCTTTTCCTTAATTATGTACACCAATCACATGATAATTGGGGATATGCACTTCTAAAACTCCAACTATGTGGTATTTGAAGAGTTTTTTATGCAACCAATTATGAAAATTTGAGGTTTCCACTCAAGCTAGTTATCAAGGTAAGTGTAAGAAGTTGGGTGCCAATTCTGCAGAAGTCTTGTGGACTTGAAAAATGCCGCTAGAAATGGGCACCCGTCTTAGGCTCGGACACCCGATCCAAAATTCAAAAAATGGGTGCGCGTTTTTTAAATTTTTTTTTTTTAAGAAACGTATTTTTCTATGCCGATTTATTATATTTAAGAAATGAGTACACGTTTTTAAACGTGTGCCCTTTTTTAAATTTAGAATTTACAAGACCACCCTTTGCATTGGATTTCGGTTTGGGACAGGCTTGGTGGAACCAAGCCTATGCTTGGACCTCCAAAATAATGGCTAACGCATTTGAATACAAGATTTATGTCTTGCCGTAATTTTTTAGGGTCTTTCTAATCAAATTTTTTGAAGAAATGAAAACCCATTAGAGCACTTACTGTCTAGATTTCTAAAATATGAATTTTATAGTGATATTATCAATTTTACTATTTTTACAATATTTATTAATCAAAAGTGGTACCTAAACTTAAAATAGTAAGGTTCACTAAAACTTTAATAATGTTTTTGTTTTTAGATTTTTTTTAAAATAATTTATATGACATAAATCTACATAGAATTTCTTTGAAGAAAAAAAAAATTAAAAATGTGAAGTTTTCATCAAATTATGGTGGTCGTACACCAGAAGTTTCAAAAATATATTTTATAGTCAATTAAAAATTAATTAAAAAAAAATATTCAATAAAAAAAGAAAAAATATTCTCATAAATATTTGGTGTCTTAGGTATCTTTCCTTATAAGGATTCACAAAAATTTATTTATTTAGGTCAAAATATGGTGGTCGTACACGTGTGGTATGGTCCTGAAATAGGCATTTTGAAAAAGTAGTTTTTAAATATGCCTACTAAAAACACTTTCAACCATGTGGGTATTTAAATAAATTGTAAGGAAACTCAGGTGCGGAAACAGCTTCCTACGCTAATCTCTATAGGAAAGTATTATGCAAATTCTTTTAAATCCTTACAACTGAACAGATTCATTAACTACTTTAACAAAGATATTGCAACCACATACCATGCATACAGAAAACAGAGAATGACACAATGATATACCCTGGGGAAAACCTTTCGGTAAAAAACCCCAGCACTCCAAAACCTACACAATGTATTGATC